>ML429216.1:0-36993 GCA_005239525.1 Nicotiana knightiana | reverse complement strand
CTGCACCCCCCCCCCCCCCCCCCACACACCCCACACTCAGAAGTCAAATGAGCAATGAAATCAACCGTCGAAGATGGTGGGAACAGATCAGCCGATTAATGACTTGAAGATGGAACAAATGGATGCAAATTTCATGAATCAAATGGGTCGGGTCGAGTTTGGGTTACAACAGAACAAGGTAAACAATAGAGAGATCGCTCCACTGGATTGGCAAAGTGGAGGTGGTGGTGGAGATGGGAGCATGAGCTGTATGATTTAACGGGAACCATTGATTAATCTTACTGGAGTCAAACACAGTGGGGTGAAAACGATCACTCACTCAACTTTCTACCTTGATCTTTGTCTCCTTTTCTAACTTTTTGAAAATATCAGACGCAAATAAACGAAGTGAAGTTGGATTATTAAGAAAAAGAAGGGAAAAAAAGGAAGTGGAGAACTATACATGTTTGGTATATATATATTCAATTCTCATATTTTTAAGTTTAGACGTGTTTTAGATTTGGCTCCTCGCCGCTCTAATTTCTATTCCACTATCACCGTCTTTTGTTTCTCCATTTTAGTTAGCCGGCTCACCATACTATCGGGCGGCCTCCATTGTTTCAAAACTATGGATTTCTATTGACTTTTTCTGAAATTTCAAAATTAAATTTATTTTTTTAGTCTAATCATGAGCATAATGGTGTTGTAAATTTGTTTTAGAAATAAGAGAGGGAAAGAAACTGAAGAAAAGGAAAAAAAGAAAAAGAACAAAAATAATGAAAGGAATGGAGGTGGGTGAATGAAGAAGATGGGAGAGGTGGGTGAATGGAGATGACAAGTCTTTTTCTCTTCTTCTTCTTTCTTTTTTTTAATTTTGTAACTTTTTTTTGCTTATTTAGTATTTAAGAATAGGACCCACAAATAACACGTGTCAAGTAATAAGTAGTCTAGTATATGACGTGTTGTACATGTAAGCGCAATTGATATACACGTATTACTAGATGTATTTATTTGTACTCATTCCGCCAAGTTCGAGTGTTCAAATGGGAAAATCCAAAATTCGTGTATCAACTTTCAAAAGCCCTACAAGTCTAAATGGTCAGGAAGTCATTACGCCAACTTAAAATGATCGCAAACTCATAAGGTTCAAATTCTAACTATGCCTCTGACTGTATGTCCATGTTGATCCACAAAATGCAAGTCGGTTAAAGGTTTAATGTCAGAGAGTGATAAAGAATTAAAGAAGGAGAAAATAGCCCGAGAGAGTTCAATATTATTAACAAAGAAGAAAGACATGAAAAAGTAAATAAACGTAAAAATAAGGAAAAGATCAAACGACAAAGTCAGTTTTTTTTACGTGTATACCATGAATGGATAACTTTGCATCATGAGTTGCTGTACCAATGCGGTGAAGGACATTGTGTTGATGATTGCTCTGAAATGATGAAGATAGTGTTGTTTGGAAGGGCAGTGCTTGAATAGTGGTTGAAGATATAATGCTATTGAATGGAAATAAGATCTGGGATTTTTTTATCTTCAAGATTCATATAGAAAGAAACTGAATATGGCATTTGGTAAAAATATAGGATATGTACTTTATAAGAGTTGGAACGTAATTAAAAACTTTTCAGTTTTCAGACCGTTTTCATTTTTAAAAAGACAACAATTGAAAACTTCAAATATGAAGAAACACAACTATAGGAAAAGACACTTTGAATAGTTTCCTTCTTTTTCAAAAGTCATTCTTGTTATTGATTTATTATTTTAAAAGGCTAAAATTTTGAGGAAAAAGAAAAATATATATCTGATTTTAGGGAATGCCTCATGTCACGACCCAATTCTATATTAGACCGTGATAGCGTCCAGTACCGTTGATAGACAAACCAATAACGAATAACTTAATGACATTCCCGTTTTTAACAAATTTCACATGTAGTGAATTTTCCTTAATCTAAAAGATTTGACGAGAGACAGATTTAAATTAACAAGTGAAGCAAGTAGAAATGTTTATAACCATAAGAACAGAACCCAAAAATCACAAGTTTACTAATACATGCCAAGATCTAGTGCCACAAGTATATGAGAACTTAGTAGAATATACAAAAGATGTCTATCCTACTGTCCGAAAAAGAATAGACAGAAGCAAAATAAAATAGAGACTCTGGCATGCTGCTGAACGGCTCGGAAGGGCAACTCACCGTGAAATCTCGAACCCAGATCAAGAATGCGCACTGGATGCGTATCCAGATGCACCTGCCTCAGATCCTGCACAGTTAAGTGCAGAAGTGTAGCGTGAGTACATAAAATAATATATGTATCCAGTCTAAACTCGAAGAAGTAGTGACGAGGGGTCGACTTGACACTTACTAAGGCTAAGGATAATAAATCAAATCATAACTAAGCATGGATTACGACAAATATACTAAAAACAACAACAAGAGATGATAAATATCTTTTGTCACAATCATTATTCTCAAGAGTTAACATGTGCAAATAATGTCGAGGTCGTATGGCCCGAACCAAAAAAATAGTATTTAAAATGTGCACTACCGAGGGTCAAACGGCGCGAACCATAGATGCATCTATTTAACCTGCTGAGGCACTCGGCCCGCTCCACAATAAAAAACACTTAAGGAACACAAGTTTTTCAATAACCGTCAAGTGTTCTATTTATAACCTCAAATGAGTGAATACTTATCCTTTTGGAATTCTTTTGCAATTTATGAAATTATGATTTAAGCAATTTAATTGACAAGTAAAGGCGCAAATATTTCAAGTATAGCATGATAGGGGTCCTAGACTACCCGGACATTAGTATGAATACTAGCTACGCACAGACTCTCGTCACTTCGCACGTACGTAGCCCCCCCACAAATAGTCACATATATTAGTTAATTCGCCGATGGGGAGATTTTCCTCTTACAAGGTTAGAAAGGAGACTTACTTCGTATCAAAACCCAATTCCCGATTCAAGAACATGCTCGAACCTTAAATTTGATGCCAAATGACTCGAAACTAGTCAAACATTATATAAATTAACCAATCTATGCTCAAAAGTTCATATCTCCACTATTAAAGTGATTACCCAACCCAAAATGCAAGTGTTACAACCCATATTTTCGTACGTGAAAGTATGCCATAAATAAGTTGATGAAAGCTCGAAAATGAGATGTTACATGTCGTATTTTTGTACGTTAAAATTTCGTCGTAAGTTAATCGACGTAAGTTCGAGAATGAGATTATTTTGGAATTATAAGTATCGTTCTACTTCAAACAAGTGATAAGTAAATTCGTGAAGGAAAGAGGGTAAGTAAACCGAAAAAAATGAATTTCGTCGAAGTTTGACATGTTGGAACAAAATACGGTCTAAGCTATAATACCCGGTATTAATGGACTAGTGCCGTACAAGGTACCACATGACCATAATAGTAAGATGTACAAAGTGTATTAAAGTGAGTAGTATTTTAAGTAATTTGAGATAATTTCTAATTATATGAATAATTGGGTAATTATTGCATTAGTGGGGGATTAATAGTTAATTAAGAAATTAAGTGGATTATTGATTATTGGATAAGGATATAATCCTTAAACGTGGCAGCCAACAAAATGTGACTCTTAAAGCTCACATATAGGTGGCATAATTAGAATATTAGTTGGCCAAGTCATCCACAAGAGTGGGGCCCACATGCACATGTAAGATATCTCAAAAATTCAAAGAAAGACATATTCAATCTTTATAGCAAAGCAAAGTGCTTCAACAAACTATACCAGCGATGACAACGTGATTTTGCTTTCATTTTGGAAAGGCTACTTATAACATTCACACTCCATTTTGTGTGAAGAATGAATTATCAATGTTCAACAGCTCTTAGTTAAGGATTCATTTTGGGAATTCATGTCAACATCTTGAGGATAAATCTTTTGAATGTGATCCAAGATTGAATGTTCATCTACGAGGCTTCTTAGAAAATAACAACGGGATTTTGCGATTGTAAAGGAGTACAATGCAATCTTTCTCAAGAATATCATACTGATTTTTTCCTATTTCGATCCGTCGTCACGTGTTTTATCACAAAAGGCGTATGTTAGAGAGATTTTCAAGAAAATCAACTCAGGTATGTTAAGGGGCTATCCCTTCTTTCTTTTTGGCATGATCCAAATAATGCAAATGAAACGAGCAAAATACACAACTTTCATAAATGATTCTATTCATAGAAATACTAGGGGTGACTATATTCTTGATTCCCCATGTGAATAATTATTATATCTTCTGTTTACGGGTCTAAGAAAATACATATTTGATAAAGTTTATCTGAAAGGCATATTGATTTTTATGACATTCCGAGAAATCTTATTAACATATTTCTTATGCATTTCATGCATTTATACATGTACATAGACCCATGACCAGATGGCGTTATATACGCGTATATTATATGTATATGGGATATGAAAAAAGGTTACCACGTTATATACGCATCACCACCTGATCAACTGGTATACATTGATGATTTGCCCACAGTGGCCGAGATGATATGATGGGATGCCCTCAAAGGCTTGATGATGTTATGAATGCATATACCGATGCATGGTATGACATTTGTACGCATATGAATGACATTATAAATATTAATGATTCACAGAGTTATTCAGACATACATGTTAAATCTTTTACTCCATGTTTCTCTCATGTCTATTGTTTACTGATATTTATTCCTTACGTACTCGATACATTATATGTGCTGACGTTCCTTGCCGGGGGACACTGCGTTTCATGCCCGCAGGTCCCGATAGACATGTCAAGAGTCCTCCAAGTAGTCTATCAGCTCAGCGAAAGGTGTTGGTGCGCTCCATTTGCTCCGGAGTTGCTTGTTTGATCAGTATGATTTAGACGTGTATTATTTGGTATGGAGGGGCTCTGTCCCGACCTTTATGACAATTATGTATTCGTAGAGGCTTGTAGACAGATGTCATGTACGTAAAAGATTGTATGGCCTTGTCGGCCTATGTTCAGTGTATGAGTTAATGAAGCATAATGAGTAAGATGTGATACATTGATGACAATGGTAGATCAAAAAGATGACAGTATTACAGAGTCCTTCCCTACGCGTTCGCGTAGGTTCCTGTCTCACCTCCTCCGCGTTCGCGAGCTCATTGTTGCGTTCGCGATGAGCAACCTGGGGCCTTCATTTTTCTTCTTCGCAAACGTGATCCTTCCTCCGCGTTCGTGATGCCAAAATCCCTAGGCAGACAGAATATAATCCCAAATCAAGGGTTAGCCATTTTTATCATTTTGGGAGTTGTAGGCCTCGACTTTGGGAGATGTTTCGTGGGTTTTTCAAGCAAATTATCGGGGTAAGTGTTCTCCACCCGAATCTTATTATATTTCATGAATCCATTGCTATTTTCATCATCCAACTAGTGAATTAAGTGGGGAAATTGGAAAAAATTTAAGAAACCTTTCAAAATGTAAAATCATGATTTGAAGGACGAATTGGTATCTGAAATTGATAATTTTGGTATTTCTAAACTCGTATCGGAGTGGGTGTTCGGGTTTTGTAAATTTGATAGGATTTCGAGGTGCGGGCTCGGGGATTTGACTTTTAGAAATTGAATAAAAATTATAACTTTATTAATTGAAATTGTTTCTTCTTGCATTGTGCGATTTATTCAAGTCGTCTTGGGCTAGATTGAGATGAGCGGAGATGAATTTGTAAAGGAAAGGTGAAATTTGAGTGTGGAGTTAGCCGGATTGAGGTAAATGTTTTTCCTAGCCTTGTTGGAGGAGTTTTTCCTCCTATTTGTCATTGTTTGCTACATGCGGGGGTGATACATATATGAGGTGATGAACGTATATGTATGTGCCAGGGTTAATTATGCTCGGGGGTAGATTGTGCTATAATTGTGGTTTGTAGAATTTTTATAACTCCCTTGATTCATGCCTTACTTGTTTTACAGATATTAAGAACGTAGTATAAGATGTTAGTAATCAATACTTAGCCTAATATAACTTAATCAATTTGATGGAAATTCTTAGAATACATTGATGTGTCTAATTCGTACATCTCTATGCATAGTCATTAAAATGTTGCTATGATTGATATTTTGAGGTGCTAGATTACATGCTTGTGTCGTTGATAAACCGTGGGTATTGTGGAAGTACTTGAATTATATAACCTTGAGCATTCATTGAATTATTGTTGGTTTGGAAAGTAGTGATTGAGAATTTGTTTGGAATATTCGTTTGACACTCTCCTCAATGTTATTTATTCTTCCTACCTGGCTGTCGCGCCCCTTCTTTCCTCGCGGAGATTGGATTTATGACATTCGGTTGAGACAACTCTTTCTTTTTGGGAAAGGGGTTTGTATTTTTGAGAGTCGCCACCAAATGATTTTTAGAGGTGCGTTAGAACACCAAAGGGGCTCATTTACAACTAAGTTTTTAACCAGAGATAGGGTAAGGGCTTGAAATTATCCTAAGGGGAAGGTGTTAGGCACCCCTCAGGATCCACAAGTGTGGTTCCCGGCCAAACAACTTTTGGGAATTTGTACAAGTAGCAAATAGGCAATTAATGTTTAAACAAGTAAAGAGTTTTGAAAGACTCATAGTCTAAGCACACATGTGTTACAAAAAGTTTTGAAAATACTTAATATTTGAGCAAGGTTTTTTGAAAGAGTTATGATCTAAACATTCATATAAAGGATAGGGGGGAGTCCTAGGTTGTTTGTCATATGGATCACATCAGTACAATACCCGGTAATCACTCCTCAAAGAGGGGCTACACGTGGTATTAGCATACCGGTCATCATATCCATATCTACCCTTCCCACCCCGTAAGGTTATTAAAAACAAGTGTTGGTCAACGACCTCTATTGCGTGATGTTACCCGTCCCTTCCTGATAATCCTGGAGGAGTTTAGGACTTTTACATATAAGGGATGTTCTAGGCAGACCCTCAGGTTTGAAGGAAAAATACTAAGGCGACAGATAAGAACATGTAGGACTGCAATTAGGGGAAACACAAAAAATCAGAGAAAAAGCCCAAGTATACCTCCACGGGTAATGCAAATAGGCAGCACGACTCAAACACAATTAAGGGAAATATTTAGTTTCAGAATCCTAAGGCATGATATCTAGGTGAATTCAAAATATAACAGAGAAGCAGATTTGTTGATAACTCGGAGAGGAAGTCTTAATCAGTCTTGCCTACTGGTTTTAAGCATGCTGACAGTTGAACACTAATCACAAAGGACAATTCTGGTTTTATTCCTTGATGGATGATTACCTAAGACTTGCCTAGGCGTGTAGCAGTTATGAAGACAATTTCAGGTCGTTATACCTAATAGCATGCAGTTCTAAGTGTTGCAAATATTCAGAGACTAATTACCAGTTTGTTAGAATAGGAGGACTGTTTTATACATCTTTATTTAGACTAAGTGTAGTTAAATGAGTAAGATCATATAACATGATGTCTAATGCAGAATGATGCATATGCAGTTGCTAAAACAGGATCTCTAAATGCACATAGAATCACAACATTATGCATAGTTTCAGGAATAACATAGGTGATAGTTTTTAATGTTGTTTACCTAAAAACAAGATTTCTAAGTGCGTAGGCACGATGAGACATGATTGCAGTTTTTGTTACCATTAATTATTCTAGGACAGGACTTCTAAATGAAGCTTCAGGACACATTTATATGAGCAGAATCACATAATAGCAATTTACTTAATTATTTGTCCTATTGGCAGGATCTCTAAGTGAGGGAAATGAATGATGACATGCTGAAAGGAAAACAGTATATATGAGACTAAGTAGCATGATATCTAATGCATGGCATGTTTTAGCTAAACATGGCTGCTATTGCGCATAGAGAAAATAAACCTAGAAACATGGTCTCTACCCTTAATTATACTACAACATGCAGATCACCCACCCATTTTTCACTATCCGACCCAGAGTTGTTTACAATTAATTATTATAGACCATGGGATATGAGTTACACAACTGAAATAGAAGAAAAATAAGAAGTTAACAATAGGGAGCCTACAGAATAGGCCCAGATCTCCATGTCCTCAATGCCAAGTAATGTTTCACATCCTTTTCATAATCCGAGTGTGTCAGAGTTCCCTAAGGACCTCAAGAGATCCCGGGCAGTGCTCACACCCAGATTTCATAGCCAAGATAGAGTAAGTGCAGTGTGGAATGGCCAGCCTTTGTGTGTCAAAATTTAGAGGCAGCTCAAGGGACCCAAGGCAATGCTCACACAGAGGGGGGCGGAACTTAATGATCTAAGAGTAGAGTGAGAGTGCTCAACATAGTTTTGAAAAGGTTAAGTAAGAAAACAGTTTTGAAAAGGGTAAGTAAGAAAACAGTTTTGAAAAGGGTAAGTAAGAAAACAGTTTACTTGATTAAAATAGTTTTATAACAAAGAAGTTTAACAACTAAAAGGGCAGGAACACCAACAAGTTCAACATCACACAAAGGACCAGGAACAGTCCAACAATCACAAGCAGGGGTAATGGGATTTGAGGGACAAATACAGAGCATGAGAGCAAACATGTAGCAGGCAATACACAATCACGAGTTCTTAAGGATTAAGGGGATTGGGGGATACGGTAGGGTATAGGATTATACAAACATAACATGACCAAATAGTTCAAGACAGTAGGATTTACCCTAATCAAACTAATGTACCAAACATAGGCATGAAGATTCACATAGAACATATATCAATTACATAAAGACATGCTAGTTATGACAAATAAAGTATAACTTATCACGTGAATGGAGTTCAGGATCCTAGTTACATGTTGAACAACAAAATAATAAGTAAAATCATATTAGAAACAAAATGAATTGCAACAGTAGTAGAAACATGTTAGTTTGAGAACTGAAATCTGAATTAGAACATACCAGTGAAGTGAAGAAAGCAGTAACACAAACAGGAAGTAGGAGATGGACAATAGTTAGCCTTGGCTTACAACCGGCTAACTTAGAATAGTAGTAACTAACACAGAAAAGAGAGCAGAGAGTTTTTAGTTATGTGAGAGAGTTGAACATATTAGTTCGTCTTGTGCTAATGAGAGAGTAGAGTATATATAGTTTTGAAAATAGGCAGAAAATAAGGTAACAAATAAAGGTTTAACATAATTATGGAAGTAATCACAATTAGAATCCAATTAATAAAAGTACTCCCTTTAATCAAGGAGTCACAGCTCAAACGGATACCGACAGGGATAATCAAGGAAAGAAAAACAGTTCAGAAAGACTGCTTTTACCATATAAGGGGTAGTAAAAGTATAGAGCATATGATTGAGTCTAAGTATAGAATATACCAATTAAGGAAAGTATATAAGAATTAATTTGACAGCAGGTTTATTCACAAAAAATAAGGCAGGACAAGTTTAATTATGGAAATTAGTAAGAGAGTCCTCGAATGACAGAATAAACTCACAAATAGACGAAAATCAGAAACCCTAACAAGCAAACATAGGGCAAAATCACATGAATCAGGGATTCATATAGAGTATGGTCTTAAATTAATAGAATAAATGTAATACAGGCAGGAGAAGTGAAGATTTAACAACATTGATGAACAACAATCGAGTGAATCACATAATAAGCAGGAATAATTGCAATCAGAAACCCTAATAAGCAAACATAGGGTAAAAATTACAGAATCACGGTATTCATGAGAAAATAGTACACATAATCACATATCATCAGAAACAATTCAGAATCCTAGGATTAGCACTAAGGAAATTAGGATTTTCAACATAATAACTCGAATAGAGGAGAAAGCTTAAACAAATGTTTTAAACATAGAGACTCACAGATTAATACAAAAATCAGAAGAAAGAAGCATTTTTGAAATGTGTTTAAGAACCCTAGTTCGAAGATGAAGAGTCGTTTTGAGAAAATCGAAAACCTTTAAGGGAAAATAGCAAGATAACTCTGTATATACCCAGATCTATCACAGATCTAAGAAAATCGAGAGTTTAGTAGTTAGGGTTTCAAAGAGAACCCGGAGAGAAGGAGAAGTAACTCAAAATCACCGGTGCTAATCGAAAAGCGGTAAAAATCTTACTCGGACGACCATGGATGGCCGAAAAATGGCATGAGAAACATGGGAGGTGAGTGAACTGCCTCTGGTTCACTTGAAGGCCTCAAAACAATGACACACGTTCAAGGGGGAGCCATAAGGCTGGTAGGTGGCGAGACCACCATGGATTCCGGCAGGGAGACGGTCGGAGAAGGGAGGAAATAGGCCCAACAGGTGGAGAGTTTTAGAGAAAGAGATGAGAGAGTTGAGAGAGACGACTGAGTGAATGAAAGAGGGGAAAGGGGGTAGTATTAGGGTTTAATTATGGTAAGGGGGGATCTGGACCTTTGATTGAAATTAATCAACGGTTCAGATTGAGTGATGGATTGGGCCGGGTTGTATGGTGCATTGGGCTTGGGTCTATGAGTTATTAAATTGGGTTAAGGGTCCGATTGGATTTAGGGTAGAATTTAAATAAAGAATAGCTAACTATTAAATATCCAATTAAAATTATACTTAAAGGCTCAACGTATGGTTGAAAAGGGTTGCCTATATTATTTGTCTTTTGTGAGAGATGTTAGTGTAGAGACTACTACCATTGATTCTGTTCCGGTTGTACGTGATTTTCTGGATGTGTTTCCTTCAGACCTGCCGGGTATGCCGCCTGACAGGGATATTAACTTTGGTATTGATTTGGTGCCGGGCACTCAAACCATTTCTATTCCACCACATATCGTATGGCACCGGCGGAGCTAAAGGAATTGAAAGTACAACTTCAGGAACTCCTTGATAAGGGGTTAATTCGGCCTAGTGTGTCGCCTTGGGGTGTGCACCAGTTCTATTTCTGAAGAAGAAGGATGGTTCCATGAGGATGTGCATTGATTACAGGCAGTTGAACAAGGTCACAGTCAAGAACAAGTATCCTTTGCCTCGTATTGATGATTTATTTGACCATCTTCAGGGAGCGAGGGTGTTCTCCAAGATTGATTTGAGATCAGGGTATCACAAACTGAAGATTCGGGATTCGGATATTCTTAAGACAGCTTTTAGGACCCGTTATGGCCATTATGAGTTCTTGGTGATGTCTTTTGTGCTGACCAATTCCCCAGCAGCATTTATGCATTTGATGAACAGTGTATTCCAGCCCTATTTGGACTCCTTCGTTATTGTATTCATTGATGAAATCCTGGTGTACTCTCGTAGCTAGGAGGAGCATTCTCAGCATTTGAGGATTGTATTACAGAGATTGAGGGAGGAGAAACTTTATGCAAAGTTCTCCAAGTGTGAGTTTTGGCTCAGTTCACTAGCATTCTTGGGGCACGTGGTGTCCAGTAGGGTATTCAGGTGGATCCGAATAAGATAGAGGCGGTGCAAAGTTGGCCTAGACCGTCTTCAACTACGGAGATTAGGAGCTTTCTTGGTTTGGCAGGTTACTACAGTCGCTTCGTGGAGGGATTTTCATCTATTGCATCGCCCTTGACCAAATTGACCCCAAAGGGTGCTCCATTCAGGTGGTCGGACGAGTGTGAGGAGAGCTCTCAGAAGCTCAAAACTGCTTTGATCACAGCTCCAGTGTTAGTTCTGCCATCAGCTTCAGGTTCTTATACCGTGTATTGTGATGCCTCAAGGATAGGCATTGGATGTGTTTTGATGCAAGAGGGTAGGGTGATTGCCTATGCCTCGCGCCAGTTGAAGACTCATGAGACAAACTATCCTATCCATGATCTTGAGTTAGTAGCCATTGTTCACGCCTTGAAGATTTGGCGTCACTATTTATATGGGATTCATTGTGAGATCTATACTGATCACTGGAGTTTGCAACATCTGTTTAAGTAGAAAGATCTTATTTTGCGTCAGCGAAGATGGTTGGAGCTTCTTAAGGACTATGATATCACTATTCTGTACCATCTGGGGAAGTCCACTGTGGTAGTCGATGCGTTGAGTCGTCGGGTGGAGAGTTTAGCATATCTTCCAGCAGCAGAGAGACCCTTGGCATTGGATGTTCAGGCCTTAGCAGGTCATCTTGTGAGATTGGATATTTCGGAGCCGAGTCGGGTATTTTCTTGCGTGGTCTCCAGGTCTTCTTTTTATGATCGTATCAAGGAGAATCAGTATGATGACCCCCCACTTGCTCATTCTTCAGGACAGGATCTGGCGAGGTGATGCTAGTTATGTGACTATTGGTGATGATGGCGTGTTGGGGATGCATGTTCAGATATGTGTCCCTAATGTGGATGGGCTTCGGAAGTTGATTCTTGAGGAGTCCCACAACTCGCGGGATTCCATCCATCCGAGTTCCACGAAGATGTACCAGGATTTGAGACAACACTATTGGTGGAGGCGGATGAAGAATGATATAGTTGGGTTTGTAGATCGATGTCTCAACTGTCAACAAGTTAAGTATGAGCATTAGAGACCGGGTGGCTTGCTTCAAATATTAGATATACCGGAGTGGAAGTGCGAGTGGATCACCATGGACTTTGTAGTTGGGCTCCCACGGGCTTTGAGGAAGTTCGATGCTATTTGGGTTATTGTGGATCGGCTAACCAAGTCCGCTCACTTCATTCTTGTTGATACCACTTATACTTCAGAGCGATTGGCTGAGATTTATATTTGAGAGATTTTTTGAGTGCATGGTGTGCCAGTTTCCATCATTTCAGATAGAGGTACTCAGTTCACATCACAGTTTTGGAGGGCCGTGCAGCGAGAGTTGGGTACTCAAGTTGAGTTGAGCATAACTTTTCACCCTCAGACAGATGGACACTCCGAGTGAACTATTTGGATGTTGGAGGACATGTTGCGCGCTTGTGTCATTGATTTTGGTGGTTCATGGGACCAGTGTCTTCCGCTCGCGGAGTTTGCATATAACAACAATTTTCAGTCGAGTATTCAGATGGCTCCGTATGAGGCTTTATATGAGAGGAGGTGTAGATCTCCGGTAGGATGGTTTGAGCCGGGTGAGTCTAGGCTCTTGGGTATAGACTTGGTTCAAGATGCATTAGACAAGGTGAAATGTATTAGAGCGGCTTCGCACGACACAGTCTAGGCAGAAGAGCTATGTAGAAAGGAAGGTCCGTGATGTGTCTTTTATGGTTGGGGAGAAGGTGTTGCTGAAGGTATCACCCATGAAGGGTGTTATGAGGTTTGGGAAGATGGGAAAGTTGAGCCCCCGGTTCATCGGGCCTTTTGATGTGCTTCAGAGAATAGAGGAGGTGGCTTACAAAAATGCTTTGCCACCCAGCTTATCGAGTGTGCATCCGGTATTTCATGTTTCCATGCTCCGGAAGTATGTTGGCGATCCTTCCCATGTTTTGGACTTCAACACAATTTAATTGGAGGGTGATATGATTTATGATGTGGAGCCGGTGGCTATTTTAGATCAGCAGGTTCGAAAGTTGAGGTCAAAGGACATAACTTAAGTGAAAGTGGAGTGGAGAGGTCAGCCTGTGGAGGAGGCCACCTGGGAGACCGAGCGGGAGATGCGGAGCATATATCCACACCTATTTGAGACTCCAGGTGTGTTTCTAAACTCGTTCGAGGATGAACGTTTGTTTAAGAGGGGGAGGATGTAACGACCCGGTCAGTCATTTCGAAAGTTATAGCCCCGTTTCTCCCATTTCTGCTCTTTATGTGTTATTTAGCCGGGTTGGTTGGTTTGGGTTTGGAGTGGTTTCGGAGTGGAATGAGACACTTAGTCTCCTATTTAGAAGCTTAAGTTGGAAAAGTCAACCGGATGTTGACTTATATGTGAACGATCCCAGATTTGGATTTTTATGGTTTAGTTAGCCCCGTTAGGTGATTTTGGACATAGGAGCGCCCCCGTAATATGATTTGGAGGTCCGTGGTATAATTAGGCTTGAATTGGACAAGGTGGGAAATTTGGCGATTTTGGTCGGCAGTGGAAAATTTGATATCGGGGTCGGAATGGAATTCCGGAAGTTGGAGTAGGTTCATAGTGTCATTTGTGACGTGTGTGTCAAATTTGAAGCCATTCGGATGTGGTTTGGTAGGTTTTGGTGTCGTTTGAGGAATTTGAAAGTTTAGAAGTTCTTAGGCTTGAATCCGAGGGTAATTTGGTGTTTTGATGTTGTTTCGAGTGTTCCGACGGTTTGACTAAGTTCTTACATTAATATATGACATGTTGGTATTATTGTTTGAGGTCCCGATGGCCTCGGGTGTGTTTCGGGTGGTTAACAGATTTATTTTTGGTGTTTGAGAGTTGCTAATTCTGCTGGTGTTTTCCGCACCTACGGATGGGGAGCATTAGATGCGAGGTCGTAGGTGCGTTGGTGAGTCGCAGATGCAGAAATGAAAGGCCAAGTCTGGGAGAGCAGGTGCGAAGGCTGGCCGCATCTGCGAGCCCACAGGTGCGAGGCCTTCTCGAATTTTGGTCCATTTCCACCATTTTCAAGTCGGTTTTGGAGCTTTTGGGAGTGATTTTGAATAGAGATTCAGGGGGTTTTCAGTGAGGTAAGTTTCTTGAGCTCTAATACTCGTGTTTATTGTGAATTCCCGTTGTTTAAGCATTTAATTAGTGGAAATTAGGGGTGAAAATGAGGGGCTAGGGCTTGGGATTTTGGAGAGTTTGATGGGAGGATTTCAGGGGTCAAATGGCATCGGATTTTGATAAATTTTGTATGTATGGACTCGTGAGTGAATGGACTTTCTAGTTTTGAAATTTTTGTCTGATTTCGAGACGTGAGCCCGGGGCCGGGTTTGAGCCGATTTCGGGTTTTTGGTCTAAATTGATAGTTTTCTTGTGGAATTCAATCCATTAGCATATATCGATGGTATTGTAGTGGTTGTGAATAGATTCTGAGCATTTGGAGGCCGAGTGGAGGGGAAAGAGCATCGTGGAGTAGATATTTGATCGGTTTGAGGTAAGTAACAATTGTAAATCTAGTCCTAAGGGTATGAAACCCCAGATTTTGTGTCATCTGACTATTTTGAGGTGACACACATGCTAGATGACAAACGTGTGGGCGTGCACCGTTGGGGATTTTGACTTGGTCCGTCCCGTAGAAACTGTAAAGTTGCATATTTTGTTGAAACTATATGATACTTATGTGTTTTAGAAAGAATTTCTTTAAATTGGGCTGCATGCATTGTTTAGACCTTATGCCAGTGTTGTTTTGACCCTTAGAGGTCTTTTCTTGCTATCCTCTCATTGTTTTTGATTGAAAACCTATACTCAGTCATGTTATACATATTTACTGCATAACTTAGCCTCTTTTACTCTATTTTGATGCATTATGTAAATGTTGTTTGGCTGAGTACTTTGATTTCTGAGAGCCCGAGGGGCTGGAGAGGTTTATGACTGAGTGAGGTTGAGGGCCTGATTTGTGAGGATATTTTGGGATCGGGCTGCACGCCGCAGAATGTTTGATATAGGCCGAGGGCCTCATTGATGTATGCCATGATTTGGCTTGATATAGCGCTTGGGCTGAAGGAGCCCCTCCGGAGTCTGTACATACCCCCCAGTGAGCACAAGTACCTACTGAGTACGAGTGTCGAGTACTGAGTGCTAAGTGATTGGGAGGCATGAGTGATGGTGAGGTTTTCCCGAGGGGCTGTATATGAGTGATGTTTTGCCCAAGGGGCTGCTTATGATTTCATCATTTTTGCTCACCTTTGCATTGAGCCTTGTTTGAAAACTGTTGAAAGGTGTTTTTAAATGATTTCACTAGAACTGGATTTAAATGAGTTGATTTGATTCGAGCTCTGGTTATAAAAGCATGCTGTGTTTTACTGAGTTTTCGTGATATGAACTTTACTTGCATTATTTCTCGTCACTACTTCTCAGTCTTTATTTTCTGTTGTTACTTACTGAGTTGGTGTACTCACGTTACTCCCTTCACCTTGTGTGCTGATCCACGCGTATCTGGACACGGTAGCTCTTATTGACTATTCCAGTTGCAGATTTCTCGAAGATAGCAAGGTAGCCTGGCGATCGCAACCCTGCTCTTCTCTTTCTTATCTTCCTTTAGTTGTTTTAGCTACTTTCTAGACTATTTTAGTCTCGATATTGTCATACAAATTATAATAGATGCTCATGACTGTTGACACCCCGATGTCTGGCTTTTCTTTCCGCACGTTTGTTTGATTTGAATTTCTTTATGAAGGTTTATTATTAAACAACTTTGAAATTATCTTTGAAATGAAAGCATCATTTTGTTTTGATCTCATTTCTGAGCTTAAATCAATTGACTTACGACATACTCTAACGTAGAAAAATATGGGGTGTAACAGATGGGATGCCCTTGGAGGCTTGATGATGTTGATCTATGGTGTCCCGACCTTTATGGTGTTGATCGACTCTTAGAGGCTTGTAGATATATATCATGTATATTAAAGATAGTATGACCTTGTCGGCCTATGTTCAGTGTACGAGTGATCATTTTGGCTTACCCGTATGTCACATGTATAAGTTTTTATATTAGGTAGGGTCGTCCTATATTGTGTATTCCCAATGACTGCCTGTTTGGCCCATTTGCCAATGATAGTACGATAAGAAAGATATGTAAAGTTGGTACTCGGTTTAGTAAGGCACCGGGTGCCCGTCGCGGCCCATCGGTTTGGGTCGTGACAAAAGTGGTATCAGAGAAGTTCTGTCCTAGGGAGTCTACAAGCCGTGTCTAGTAGAGTCTTGTTTATGGGTGTGTTGTGCACCACAACGCATTTAGGACTGTCACTCTTTCTTCTTACTCTAGATCGTGTGGTAGAGCTCACTTATAAGAATTCGAACTCCTAACTTCTAATTTATTCCTAATAAGACGATACCTACAACCAAATGACCGTTGGTAAGAGATTGAATGTGGCTATGGAAGAGTTAAGTCAGAGGAACTCGATTTTGCATGATGCTCATGATGAGTAAATGTGAGGTATTTAGCAGATCATGTGTGTACTAAGAGGTGTAAGCTTCTTGATAAGGAGACTTAAGGCAAGAATATCTTTCCACCAATACAACGAAAATCAGTTAGAGATTCAGAAGCTAGACACAAGTTTTAGTAAGTAAAAGAAGCAAGGTGAAAAAGGGCACAAGATACCCAGCTAATGAAGATTATCAGTATTTACAATTCAGGCAGAGGAATATAAGCCTTTTGAGTTACCTTCAACAGTAACAGAGGTATGTACAATTGCCCGCACCCATCTTAGTTATGACCTATAGGGGCTAATAGGTGTAGTTTAAGAGAAGGACGGGATATCAGGATCCGGCTGGGGTTAGAGTAACCCAAAATGGTGGATGAATTGTTTGTGTTAGTTGACATTTCTGAAGGATAGTGAAAATGTGCTAATAGATCTCCCTGTGAGACACCCAGATGGTGCACTCAAGAATAGTACAACTAGATATGAATACTAGAATGTTCAAATTATATTTACAAAGACAGGAACGGGAATCTTGGAAGGAATAAATATTACCTTAGTATTGCTCCCGTCCCTAGTAGAGGGAGAATGTTAGGCAACCCGAAGAGCCAGTGGATGGATCAAGGCGAGCTTAAAGCAAGAGAATGTCTTGTTGAAGTTTTCAGAATAAAGTGATAGACAGAGATGTCAACAGGGAAATAAGAAGAGAGTCAATGAAGCATCATGTAAGATGTGATACATGGATGATAATGGTAGATAAAAAAAAATGACAGTATTACAGAATCTATAGACACGGAGAAAATACGAGAGGTGACATGCCTTGAGGCAACAAAAGAGTATAAGTCATAAAGTCCTATCCTCATTTTGAGAAATAAGTTCGTGACTCTAACGTGATTACCAAAAGGAAAAGTTAGACCTCAAAGTAATACAACTCAGTATGGGATGGTGAAAAAGGTAAACTAAACATGAATTAGGGACTAAGTGATTTGATAATAGTTAGTATCATGAGAATTTCAGATTGTATTCCACCGATAATAGAATGGCAACAAAAGGATAACCTTTAAAGGTCATTTAGGAAGATGCTTCCTTAAAGAAAACAATGTGAGCAAAGTTAAGCTTAAGGGATATATATGTGCTAGTTACACTAAGTGTCACGCTCGTGAGTAAGGAATTTTGTAATCCTTGGCACAAAAGGATTACCGCAAGGCGAGTAAGCGTCATCGATGATGTGAAAAGACGCCAAATATGAAGAGGTAAAACATCTATAGGTAGATCATCGTAGCTCTAAATCTTAATACTCCCCTAAAGGGGGGAATATGGAGCGATGTGACATTAAGTCAAAATTAAGTTGTTCTAGTAACTATGGAATGGTAAAGGAAGAATGCGATAAATGAGAAAGGAATGAGATTTCACTTATCCGAATCCTACAGATATGCTACAATTCCAGAACATTATGGAAGCACGATGTCAAGGAGAGGAGGTAAGGGTTCCTGCCCGAGATGTTATTGATAGATAAGGAGCCAGTGCGAGACGTAAGTTTAGATAAAGGTGTCACAACCCGATTTACCCCCCGAAAGGTATCGTGACGGCACCTAGTCTCTACGACTAGGTAAGCCTAATTACGGAAAAGATATTAAATAGAAGCAATAAAATAAAGACGGAATAAAGTAAATCTACAAATGAAACATCGCCACTCGGCGTGTACAAAATACAACTTCCCAAAAACCCGGAATATTATTTTAGTCACAAGCTCTATCTCAAAGTGCTCTATACAACGTAAGGAAATACATGAGAAATCTATCTAAGTCTGGAGTGGAAGGTGACTTGAAGGACTCTGCGGACGCGGAAGAATTACCTTTCGTTTTCCTGGAAGCTGCTGCTCGGACCCCTAGCCACGAAACGAAGTGCTGGTACCTGGATCTGCACATGAAAAACATGCGCAGGAAAGGGCATGAGTACACCACAAATTGGTACCCAGTAAGTGCCAAGCCTAACCCCAGTCGAGTAGTGAGGAGGTCAGGTTAAGGCTCTACTGAATTTTTATTGTAAAAACAGTTTAAAATCGAACAGAGAGATATAATAAGCTAAGGAAAAATAGTAGAAACAATGAGCTAAAAGAAAATAGCAACAGGGAGCCCTCGGCTCAGCACAACATATCTCAGAGTAACAAATATGCAATGCAGTACAGGGGGAAAGCTTCAGAATCTCCTCCGTTGTCCCAATTTAAATATGCAATGCAGTACAGGGGGAAAGCTCCCAAAATCTCGTCCGTAGTCCCAATTTAAATATGCAATGCAGTATGAATATCGAATACCATTTATTTAAATAGTTCAGGAAAATCACAGGCAAAAATATGGATAAAACTACCTAAACATTGTGCACATAGTAACAACTAGGGGAAATTCAAGTAAAACAGGTAGACATGCTCATTCCTAATCTAAACTACATAGTCAATACATGAAACAGTGAAATAGGAATGAAATGATTTATGTCATGGAAGGAAAAATGGAGTTTTAGCAACAATGGCCCGTGTACGTACTCGTCACCTCATGTACACGACACGCAAACAATAAAATCAATATTAAAATAGCCTAAGGGGAAGTCCCCAACACAGAGTTAGGCAAGCCACTTACCTCGAATGCGCTAATCAACTAAAAACCACACTCTTGCCACGAGTATCCGACTCTGAATGGACCAAATCCATTCAATTCGATTGCATAATGTAAGTATCACTTTAAGGAATCAAAGTAGCTAATAAGTCCGAAGCTAATACGCGAAATTAGGAAAATTGCCCAAAAAGTCCCCCGAGCCCACGTCTTGGAATCGGGTAAAAATTATAAATTCCGGACACCCATTCACTCACGATTCTAACCATATAAGAATTACTCAAATCGGATATCAAAATCCCGATCAAAACTCAAAAATTTGGCCTAGGAACCTTATCCAATTTTGTTTTCCAATTTCTCCACCATAATTTCGAATTTAAAGGGTAGATTAAAGAGTATAATCATGGAAATTAGTCTAAACCGAGTAGGAATCACTTACCTAAATTGCGTAGGTTAAAATCTCCCCAAAAATCGCACTTTCCCGAGCTCCCAACTTCAAAATATGAAAAATGGTTCAAACCCTCAATTTTGGGTATTTAATGTTCTGCCCAGTTATTCTTCAGTACGATCGCAGACTTCGAGTCGCGATCGCGGAGAGTAATCCACACACGCCACTCTTTTCCTCTACCCGAACGCAGGGTCCTGCTTGCGATCACGGACCTCAACCAACTCAACCTCCGCGATCGCGGTTGGCTTCACGCGACCGCGTAGAGTAACACACAAATACCTGCTGCCTAAGACTCCTCTACGCGAACGCACACATACCCATGCAAACGCACAGGTTAAGACTTCCCAACCTATGCGATCACAAACCTTTTTACGCGATCACATATAAAAAAATCTTCCTGCCTCAACTTTACTCTACGCGATCGCAATGAACAAATGAATGCTGCTGTAAAACCAGAAAAAAACCAGCAAACTCCCAAAGGCTAAAACTACCCATTTGAGCATCCGAAATACACCTGATACCCCCGGGACCTTAAATGAACTTACCAACCAGTCCTAATACCTCATTCAAACTTAGCCGAGCCTTCAAAACACATCCTATAACATCAAAATCACCAATTATGCATGGATTCAAGCCTAAGGACTTATGAAATTTCATAAACAATGCTGAAACACGTCAAAACTGATCCGAATGGCCTCAAATTTTACGCACAGGTCATAAATGACACTACAGACATGCTACCACTTCCGGAATTCCATTCCGAGCCCGATATCAAAATTTCACCTATCGGCCGAAATCCTAACGTTCGCCAATTCAAGCCTAAATCTACTATAGACCTCGAAAACCCATTCTGAACACGCTCCTAACCCCGGAGTCACCCAACGGAGCTAACGGAGTCGATAGAATTCCATTCCGGATCCGTCTTCACACAGTTCCAACTATGGTCCTATTTCTCAAGCTTAAACTCACATATAAGGACTATGTATCCAAAAACTCTCCGAATTTCACCACACAACGTTCCGACAAGTCCCAAAAGCAGAAATAGACACGAGGAAAGCAGTTATTAGGGGATTGGGGCGCTAACTCTCAAATGACCTACCGGGTCGTTACATTCTCCCCATCTTAAGAAAATAGTTCGTCCTCGAACGAGTATAGAGACATACCTGAAGCTGTGAAAAGATGAGGGTACTGACTGTGCATATCATGCTCGGTCTCCCAAGTCGCCTCCTCAACCGGCTGACCCCTCCACTGAACCTTTACTGACGTAATATCCTTTGACCTAAGCTTTCTGAACTGTCTATCCAATATAGCTACTGACTCCTTAACTGAACTGAAATCCAAAACATGAGTCGGGTCACCATGATACTTCCGGAGCATAGAGACGTGGAATACCAGATGAACTCCTGCTAGGTTGGGAGGCAAGGCTAGCTCATAAGCAACCTCCCCAACACGTCGCAACACCTCAAAAGGGTCAATAAATCTCAGACTCAGCTTACCCTTCTTCCCGAACCTCATGACGCCCTTCATAGGCGATACCCGAAGCAAAACGCGATCACCAGCCATAAATGTCAAATGACGAATCTTTCGGTCCGCATAACTCTTCTGCCTGGACTTAGCTGTCTCTCCTGAATCACCTTCACCTTGTCCAGGGCGTCCTGGACCAAATCTGTACCCAACAATTGGGCCTCGCCCGACTTAAACCGTCCCACTGGGGACCGACACCGTATACCATACAAAGCCTCATACGACGCCATCTGAATGTTGGATTTGTAGCTGTTATTATAAGCAAACTCTGCAAGTGGAAAGTATCGGTCCCATGACCCTCCAAAATCCATCACACATGCACGGAGCATATCCTCAAGAATCTGAATCGTGCGCTCGGACTGCCCGTCCATCTGAGGGTGAAAGGTTGTACTCAACTCTACCTTGGTGCCTAGCTCCTGATGAACGACTCTCCAGAACCTGAAGTGAACTGTGTACCTCTGTCTGAAATGATAGATACTGGAATACCGTGGAGGCGAACAATCTCCCTAATATAAATCTCCGTGAACCTCTCGGAGGAGAATGTAGTCAACACC
Organism: Nicotiana knightiana; assembly: GCA_005239525.1. Lineage (NCBI taxonomy): Eukaryota > Viridiplantae > Streptophyta > Magnoliopsida > Solanales > Solanaceae > Nicotiana > Nicotiana knightiana. Next base: position 14,972 of record ML429216.1, on the reverse strand, counting down.
GGAATGAAATGGGTTGACTTGGTCAGCCGATCCATAATCACCCAAATAGCATAGGACTTTTTCAAAGTCCGAGGAAGTCCAACCACAAAGTCCATGGGGATCCGCTCCCACTTCCACTCTGGAAGCTCAATCTGCTCAAATAACCCTCCTGGCCTCTGATGTTCATATTTGACTTGCTAACAGTTGAGACACTTGGCAACAAACTCCACTATATCCTTTTTCATCCTCCTCCACCAATAGTGCTGTCTCAGATCCTGGTACATCTTCGCGGTGCCCGGATTAATGGAATACCGCGAGCTATGGGCCTCATCAAGAATCAACTCCCGAAGCCCATCCACATTGGGCACAAAGATCCGACCCTGCATCCTCATCACACAGTCATCTCTTATAGTCACATCCCTAGCGTCACCTCGCCGCACCCTGTCCTGAAGAACCAGAAGACTGGGATCATCATACTGGCGCTCTCTGATACAGTCATAAAGAGAAGATCGAGCAACCACACAAGCTAATACCCGACAAGGCTCAGAAAGATTCAATCTCACGAACGGACTGGCTAAGGACTGAACATCCAAGGCTAAGGACTGAACATCCAAGGCTTAGGCCTCTCAACTGCCGGAATATGCCAAACTCCCCAAACTCTCCACCCGACGACTCAAGGCGTCGGTCACCATATTAGCTTTCCCCGGGTGGTATAATATAGTGATGTCATAGTCTTTTAGTAACTCCAACCATCTCTGCTGGCGCAAATTGAGATCCTTCTGCTTGAATATGTGCTGCAAACTCTGGTGATCAGTGAAAATCACACAGGGAACACCATATAAATAATGACGCCATATCTTCAGGGCGTGAACAATCGCTGCCAACTCGAGATCATGAACTGGATAGTTCTTCTCATGCACCTTCAAATTTCTGGACGCGTAGGCAATCACCCTACTGTCCTGCGTCAACACCGCTCCGAGGCCAATCCTCGGAGCATCACAATAGACGGTATAGGACCCTGAACCCATAGGCAATACCAACACTGGAGTTGTAGTCAAGGTTGTCTTGAGCTTCTGAAAGCTCTCCTCACACTCCTCAGTCCACCTGAACGGAGCACCCTTTTGAGTCAACCTGGTCATCGGTGCTACAATATATGAAAATCCCTCCACAAAACGGCGATAGTACCCGGCTAAACCAAGGAAACTACAGATCTCCGTAGCTGATCTACTTTGATTCCATCCCAAGACACTATGTGGCCCAAGAATGCCACTGAATCAAGCCAGAACTCACATTTAGAGAATTTTGCATACAATCTCTTCTCCCTCAAGGTCTGAAGCACATTCCTCAAGTGTTGCTCCTGATCTTCCCGTGATCGGGAATACACCAGAATGACGTCAATAAACACAATGACAAAGGAATTAAAATAAGGCCGGAACACACTGTGCATCAAATGCATACAAGCTGCTAGGGCATTGGTCAACCCAAATGACATAACAAGAAACTCATAGTGGCCATATCTGGTCCTGAAGGCAATCTTCGAGATATCCGGCTTCCGAATCTTCAACTGATGATAGCCAGAACGCAAGTGAATCTTAAAGAATACCCTACAATCCTGTAGCTGGTCGAATAAATCGTCAATGCGAGGCAAAGGATACCTGTTCTTCACGGTGACCTTGTTCAACTGCCGATATCAATAACCATACGCATAGAACCATCCTTTTTCTTCACAAATAATACTGGAGCACCCCAAGGTAATACACTGGGTCTGATGAAACCCTTATCAAGCAACTCCTGTAACTGCTCCTTCAACTCCTTCAACTCAGGAGAAGCCATACGGTAAGGAGGGATAGAAAGGGGCTCAGTGCCCGGCAACAAATCAATGCCGAAATCAATATCTCTGTCGGGCGGCATACCCGGAAGATCAACTGGGAATATATCAAGACAATTCCCTCACTACTGGGACTGACTCAACTGGAGGGGTATAAACACTGACATCTCTCACATAGGCCAAGTACGCATCACACCTGTTGACATCCAATTTTGTCCCTCCTTTCTTCCAAACTATTTTTTTTAGCTTCTAATATTGCTAATAGTTTAAGAATAATTATTTTAAAATTGTTATCCCAAAATAGACCTAGTTAGTATTATTATTTTTATTATTGTTAGTATCTATATAATTATTTGGATATTAGTATTATCTTTTTATTGTTATTATTTTTATTTTAATATTATTTTTATCGTCTTTTGTGAAAAGTTTATCACATTCCTTTATTTAATCATATAGTAATATTTATTTCAATACTTTAAAATATTTACCCAATTTTGTCCTACCCTTCCTTCAATCAATTTGTTTGTGTTTCTCGATCTTTAATACCTTGGACAAGTTATTTTATATAGTTCTTCCTTTTCAATAATTTTGCTTGAAACAATGCTATATTAATATTATCAAATATATAAATATTTGATTTTATATATTTAAAGTGTTAAATTTTAGTCCAAGATATTAATAACAAAAAGCCTCAAAAAATTGATTTAAAGAAGGGAAAAGCCTACTAATTTCGGCCAACACATTCTCTTTCATGAGCCACTCTCTAATAGACCAGACCAACTCAATTAACCATCACCCAATTCCCATAAACTCAATACCAAGCCCAAATATCATTCCCAAAAGAACTTAAAGACTAAACTAGGTTTTCTTTTCATTGCCAGCAACGTCTACTTCCCCCTTTTTGCAAACTTCACCATGGCAGACTATTACCTCAAAATTGTTCCTCCATTCTTGTGAAACTCCGTACCCTCTCTCTCTCTCTCTCTCTCTCTTCATTGCGTTTCTCCAACCCTTTCCTCGCACAAGATTAAGTCAACACTAGAAGCCAAAGAACCTTTGAAATCTCTGAAAACACAGAAATAGGAGAGATTCAAATGGCTATTTTTCGGACTCCACACTCGACCCGTGACTTTTCTCTGCCAACAAAATTTGGAATTTCAAAATGTAAATTAAAATCCTAGATCAGTGTTTTTCACCTATAAATACATCCTAAAGTCTCAGCCGAAAGACATCTGGGAGGAATCTCGAAAAAAAGTCATATTTACACTTTTCAACTTTTGTATTCTATCTTTGTCAAGTTTCAATTCGAAATCCAAAAGGGTAGATCTGAAACGACCTTCGAGCCTCAGTTTCACTGCCCTAAAAAAGGTTAGTTTCCTTCTAATTTTTATCTTTCAAATATTTTGTTTTAGATGTAAAGTGCGTCATTTTATTCCAGTATAAATCATGTGAGTTTTCTCTTTTATTTAACTATAGAAAATCGCGATTTTGTTGTTGTTTATATAGCAGAATGATGCCCATAGAATTTTGATTGTTCTGCTAGTCTATCTATTGCTCGTATGATCCAATATGTATAGCTATTGGATCTGATAGTTTTTTTAGGGTTTCTATCTTGGCAATTTTGATTAAAAACAACTGAAATATCTAAGCAAGATTATTGTATGAATGTGTTTTGAACTATCTTTTTAGATAATGCACTCTTAGACTTAAGAGGACACAATATAATTATTCAACTCAACATTGAAGATCCCATGATTAGACATCCGTAATTGTATATTTACTGTGATAATTGGTCGAATATGTCATTTGCAAATAATCGGTAAGATTGAATGAATTACTTATTAGTCTGCACTGGTGACTTAAGGAAAACAGCATGACTGTAAGATTTGTTGGCTCCCTTTTAGAAAGAACAACCTCGGATCTATGTTCACTTAAATATTTGAACTCTATTGGTTAAGATTATGATATAAGAAGTTTGTATTTCGATGAACTAGTAGGTAAGTAGAACAAAGTTAAATTATATTTTCTTGCCATTTCTTGTCTCTACCGTATGAATGCTAAATATCTTACATTCCTGTTAAACCCATGACTTGAACATGTGCTCCTATGTTTGAGTGTGCCGAGGGTAGCGACCATTACTCATGTTCTCTGTTAAAAGATTGTTCTATGAATTTCATTGCAACTTGTCGAATTGGTTCATCTTATGTAGTTAACAGTCCTTCTATTTCCTTCCATGTTATTAGTTCATCTTAAGGAAGAAACTTATATAACTGTTAAGAATAAGGATTCATATTATGTATTTTCTTTTCATGACTTAGAGACCACGGCAATAGCATTTGACAGTGGTTATAGCGAAATAGACTTTAGCTAGAAGCACATGTTGTTATGAAGCATTGCTTTCATATCTACTTTCGTGTTAGCATTTATTTTCCAAAATCTGAAAAATAACCTTAAAAGGGGAGTAAAACACATATTTATAAGTCTTAAAATTACTAGTGTTTGTTCCCTGATTTACTGAAAAAAGTAACTATAATCATAGGCTTAAAATATTGAACACTTTGTAGTTTGGTTTACCTCACTGGAAGTGACTTTAAGTAAGAAGGAGTGGGATGTTAATATTATAGATCCTTTAAATAATTTCAATACCAATATGATTGATACTTGTTTTGTTTCTGCTATTTTAGTTATCACCTTCTCTGTAGCACTTCTAGGAATAGACCTCTTTCCTTCTAATTCTTATTTTGTTCTCTTTTTGTGCATATGTACTTGGAGCAAATGGAGTCCTAATTTGAGACTCTTGAAATGATGTCTCAAAAGATCCCGACACCCATACCCGAGCATGGAGTCAACACAACACATTTTCTTAAAACACCAGATTGCAAGAAAAAAAAAGCGAAATGCTTGGGGACGCCTATGACGCCTTTTCTTCTTTTCCTTTCCCTCTCATCATTCGCTATACCTTACTTTGTATGGGTATTGATTCATTTGTGTTCTTTGTGGTTGTTCGTTAAAGTTTGAGAATTGGTAGCTAATTGTTTATTGATTCTGTTGTAGATGATAACACTTTTTCTTCCTCCTTCTTAAGATCTGGACGTGAGAACTTTTTCAAATTCAATAACTTAGCACTGCTTAGCAGTTTTGATAATATGTATAACAATTTAGGATAATCGGCCTAAAGTCTACGTTCTTACTCGTGAAGTATTTAAAATTGAAGTTTGTCAATGTCTTGGAAAATCTTCAGAAACTAAGTTCTTTAAACTTCAGTTCAAAACAGTTTTACTTAAAAGCAAGTTTTATGAATGGCCAAACAAATAGATATTTCTAATTTGAGCCGGTAACCGTTTTTTTAGCTTCGACCCATCTTAGCCCTCTTTTTTTCTCTTTAAAGATATAAATTACTAAGTCCAAGTCCTGAGATTTTTTTTGACAACATTACTCTAGTTAATCAATTAGTTATATTCTATGTATTTACTTTTTATTAATTAACCTAATTTTGTCCGGTTAACCGTAATTAACGGATCACATAGGGTGCTTTTACAACCTTTCCTATAGGATTAATTAGAACCCTTGTCCATAATCTTAAGGTTAAGCAAACCGTAAAAAACAGAGTTACTTTTAAGCACTACTTAGTTAAAATTGGTGTCCTAATTCACCGTTAAAATAATTAGGTGGCGACTCTCAATTAAACCTTCAGAATTACCAATATGTTATACTCTAGTTTGACCCGTGTTAAAATGGGGTATAACAACATAGCGACTCTGCCGGGGATTCTAGGTTCTAAACCATAACAAATTAGGTTAATAATAAATTTATTTGCGTGTTTGTAATTGTTTATTATTCTTATATGAGTTGCCTTATGTGATAAATTGTTGTTTATATACTTATTGCTTTGTATAAATGGTCATCCCGTTTCACTTCCTCCACTTTTGGAAAACTCACACTAAGCACACACCTAGCGATTACGTGGTTTGCGGCCGTGTACTTTTCAAAAATACCTTTTAGGGGAAAGTTCATGAGTAAGTCGATCAGCGGTGCAGTCGACAGTTCCACTCTCAAGTTGTCCACTTGGGAGAAGACCAGTCTAGAAAACACACTCTTAGTCAACTTAAGATAGAGCTAAACCAACACCCTTTTAAGAGCATGCATCATTTTACTTTTAGGCGATTTAATACCCGAGGTGTATTAATACCCGAGGTGTATTAAATCCATTAGTTAACCTCAGCTAAATGTCCAAGTGGGTTTTCAACCCCAAGTGACACCTTATCACATATGTGCATTATTTGAGGGGTGAACATGCCAATTATGTGGACCATTTGCTCTTAATTAATTAAATCATAGGTAATGGAGCATGACTAATTTTTTGATGATATATGAAAATTTTCAAATGACATAATCGAGCGTAACATCGAGAAGTTTAAACATGACGAAATATATTTTATTATACTTTCTTTTAAATTTTTATTACAAAAAAAAAGTTTAAGCAATTATTATCATTATTTTTAAAAAAGTTTTGAAAAAATAGAATTGTTTAATTAATTTAAAGCGATGGAATGACACATAATGTCATATTTGTCCTTTAATACACGCTAGGCCTACTTCTGACACAAAAATGTCCATTATATTAGGACGTGCTATTATTTGTTAAGCTTTGGAATGTGTGACATGATTTGCTTCCTTACTTGCTTATTTGTTATATGGCTTATTTGTTATTTGCTTATTATTTTTTAACTAACATCATTTGTTGTTTTAAAGAAGAAGAACATATTGACTATCTAACTTACTTACATTTTTTATGCATACTATATTTGTTAATATATTTTTCTTTTATTTATTTGTATATCATCTTCCCAAATTAATAATTATAATAACCATCAATTATTCCGCGCTTAGCGCTCTTTAACAACTCTAGAGCACCGCTTAGGTCCACTCTTATTCTTGGAATCTAATTAAGATGTCTTTTAGTCTTTGAGCATGATCTTCTATTATTTATAAGGTATGATGTTTTGTCCGCAAACTTTTCAACAAAGATCGGTCCATCATGAAATCACTCAATATTCGTGCATTTAGCTAGCGTTAAGAATATTCTTTAACCAAAAAAGTGTGTAGTAAGATTTCATTAAAAAATAGTGTAATCGCTTATGGTTAGGTAAAATAATTTGCCTACTTAATTTTTCGAGCTAATTTTATTCGCGTCCCCTTCTTTAAATATGGTTTCATATTTTTAAAATATTGCCAATCGTGCCTCACATAATTTTTCAATTTGTCCATGTCCTTTTCACACAAGCATAAACTTCTATATTGTCTCATAGCTCTATTTTTTTTCTTAAAATTTATTTAGCATCCTACCTATATTCTAGAATTTCAACTTTCGTGCCAACTCTCATTTACAAATTGGTAGATGTCCAAATTTGTGCAATCTACCAAGCAATAAAAGGCCACTATTTGGCCAATTTGCATCGACAAATTATTTTAAATTATCATCTATTCAAATATTCGGGTCGCCGAGACTAATCTTCACGCACCTCGCTAATTCTAAGTTTTGGCATGCGTGTTGAGGGACCATCCCATAACTCTCAAAACGGTTGACACTGTATTCCAGGCCTCGACCACTTTATGATTTGCCAGTACTAAAACTTTTAGAGTACTTTCATGAGAATTTTTTTTAGAATATTCCAGGTCTCGACAACCTTTTCAGTTATTTTGATTGGGCTTGTCTATATCCAAATACTAACAAATTATTATTATTATTCTTTTTTGGCTTCTCTTATACGTAGCCCTATTAATAAAACTCGATCTATTGATTTCTTAGAACACATTCTTAAAAGTTCTACTATTAGCTTTAGTGCTTACCATCTACATATTCTGTTTTCCACAAAAGGTTGACTTAAGTTGAACATCAAACCAAAGGAAACTTCAAGGACGATATGGCTGACCAAATCGTAGTGATTGACTCATTTGAAGAGGAAGCTACTGGCGAGAAAACAGAATCATACCAAGATAAGATTGCTAAGCTTGAAGCAAAAGTGGCGCAAATGGAGAAAGAAATTGATGGCATAAAGGAGATGATAGCTGATCTCAAAGACTCGTCCAACGAAAAGGGCTACTCTCCGATTCGCACAGCTACACTTCCCACTTATGAGTGTAATGCCCAGTCTTTTCCAAATCTGCACTCTTTCTTGCTAGAAAAGGCATTCAGTAGCTTGACAGAGACAAGTAAAGACAGAGAGTATAGCGGAAGACAACTCAATGCAGAGATTCACCATGATCATTTGACAAATAATCATGCCTCACAACCAGAGTCAGACTTAGTTAACAGAAAATGAAAACAAGGATACGCCTAATTTCATTGATGTTCCAATATATAACGGGTTAGGTTGTCCTCAAAATCATTTGAAGGCATATCATGATTGGCTAGCATGCATAGGGCAAGGCAATGAATTTAAACTAAGGCTCTTTGTTAGGACGCTTACAGGGCCAACATTGATATGGTATGCGAAGCAAGACACATGGAAATGATTCAGTTGGAATGACCTAGTAAAGGACTTTGTCAAGCAATTATAAGCCATCCACCAATACTACTAACAGATGCAGCTCGTTGAAAAGAAAATCCATGGAGTCTCCTCAGAGTTTGAGAGCAAACGAACCTCAAGAAAAGGCAGTAGGATCTACTTTAAAGCTTGGCAAGACGGTTGAGACACGCCGCAAGGATAAAGGGAAGGGGGTGATCGATGAAGCATTAAACCCTCCACCATCAGCAGCCAAGATAAGAAAATCCCGAAACTTTACCCTTTTGAGTGAAACACCTTCTATCATTTTTGAGAGGTTGAGATTAGTTGGTATCATGCAACCAAAACCGGCCAAAACTCCTCCACCTCATTTCAATCCAACCAAGAGCTGCGCATTTCACTCGGGCATACTAGGCCATACAACAGATGAGTGTCATTGCCTGAAAGCGGAAATCCAGAAGCTGTTGGATAATGGTAAAGTCATTAGAGACCGCGCCTCCCCCTCAATCTATGTGGTACCAGCCTCCATATGTCATCCCTATACTGAATTTCGCCCAAGTAGCGTATCCGCAATGTGGTAATTCAGCTCTTCCCTATAACCAAGCAATGCAGAAGAATTGAGCATGTAGAAGCACCTCCCGGAAGAAGAATAGTTGGGAATCGTGAACTAAGATTTAGTTTTTGAAGTAGCAATATCATTTTTTACGCTTAATTGATCATCTTTTGTATCCATCTTTGTAACGAACTATGATCGGCTTGATTCTTGTCGAATAAAATATGCTTTTGGGATCGACATTTTTATTTCTAAAATTTTAGATTCTTAATTGTATGTAATTGAAATACGCCGGATCTGATTCCCTTGGTGGGATACGTAGGGAATCTACATCGGCTTCGGTCATATTTTAGCAAAATTATCCTTTATGTATGTTGGAACTACGTTTGACCTGATTCCCATGGTGGGATACGTAGGCAGTCTATATAAGGCTCGGTCTCATTATAGCAAAATTTTCATTTTCCTTCATGAAAGAAGCTGGGGCAGATTCTTGGCACGCAGGTTGAGTCTTCTCAAAAGGGACATCATGCCATGGAGTAGCCATCAGAAACTTCCTAAAGACTGGGGCAATGTTTTAAAAGTACATCAGAGTCAGGCAATGACGAGAACCTATGATAAAGTTAAAGCTTTGATGTTCGACACGAGTCAACCTTTTGCAAAATTTCAAATCAATTCGCTTCCATGTCAACAAGTTTCGAGCGTTAGAGCCCTCTAGATAACGATTCATTCTCATCCATCCATTTTGCACCATAGACTACCGTTTAAGACTCCTACTTAATCATATCATTAATTAATCTATTCACTCATACACTCTGTTATTTTTATGCATTTATTTCATTATGATGAATACGCTAACACTTTATTTTTTGTAAAGATTTATTTTTCTTTTAAAGGTTGCCTAGCATTGAACACTGTTTTGGTTGCGAATCTGCATATAGGATGAGGCTATAATGGCAGACCGATTTGAAAATTTCATCACTAGTAAGGGAATATTGCAAGCACATACTGATGGTACCAAGGCGAATGTGGTACGAAGAAACGTGTTGGTTAATCTCAGAAACACTTTCCACCTACTTCCAAATACAACCTCCGCTTCCAGCTCCACCCAAAATATTTTCTTAACCATATCTCCTTGCCCAACTACTAATTATGCAATCTCTCCACAAATACCAATAACCTACAATCCCAATCAAGTTATGATGATGCCCAATATCCAGCCTTCCACAATCGCAATTCCTTTTGGAGAAAATAAGCAAGACCAATTAACATTGTGCCAATATGATAAATGTGAAATCCATCCAAACAACCGTAAGAATTTTGATAATGAGCTCTAGAATCTAAAGAAAGCCATTGAAGAAGAGCTGCAATCAAGAAATTATCAAAGTTTGAGATATGAAGATTTGTGTTTGCATCCAGATGTTGAGCTTCCGCCGGAGTACAAGCTGCCAAAGTTCAGCACTTTTAATGGTACAGGAGATCCCATTGTTCATTTAAAATATTACTACAACAGATTGATTGGTCTTGGACATAATGAGGGTCGAATGAGATTATTCATTCAAAGTTTGTCCGGATTAGCACTCACTTGGTACACCAGAAAAGACTTTAACAAATAACGTGCATGGGAAGATATGGCTCGCGATTTTGTGAAGCAATATGAGTTCAACATTGGCCGTGATCTGCACATGACTGATTTTCTAGAAATAAAGAAAATGCCGCATGAATCTTTTCAAGAGTATGCCACGCGATGGAGATTAGAAGCTTCAAATATACATCCTCCATTGCTTGAGGGAGAATTGATCTCAACCTTCATTCAAACTCAAGAAGGCATATATTTTGATAAGCTGCTCGCAACTTGTGCACGCAATTTCTCCGATTTGATCCGAATTGGGAAAGAGCTAGAATTGAGCATTCAGGAAGGGAGAGTTATGGATGGTTCGACAACTCAAGCTATTAACCAAACCTTCCATCAAGAGATACCTGAAAACCTGCGATGCAAAAAGAAAGAACAGAATCCAGTTGCCACGACTATGTACCAGCCACAATGCTATGACAATAATCATATTTCGCAAAATTATGCCAATTCCAACTTTAGGAGCATGCACCTCAAGCCTAATCACCAGAAAAATTTTCAACAGAACTTTCAGAAGCAATCTCCCCGAGCACAGTGCAACCCTCGACAACAAAAGAAGATAAAGCTCTGCTCTTTCACTCCTTTGGATGAGCCATTGGTTGACATACTTGATAGATTGAAAGCCAAAGGTCTTCTACAACCAAGGAAAAGATTTATCTCTGAGCATTCACCTCAAAACTTTGATCCATCCAAGAATTGTGCATTTCATTCAAACGTTCAAGGACATGACACCGAAGAATGTTCAGCCCTCAAATTCAAGATACAAAACATGATTGAATAAGGCAAGATTACTGTACAACATGAGTTACCAAGCAGTAAATGCACCGCATGCACAATAATTATCAAAGGCGATCCATCAAAATTGGCACCACAGTGTTTGAAGAGAAAGCGCATAACAGANACCAAGATTTATCTCTGAGCATTCACCTCAAAACTTTGATCCATCCAAGAATTGTGCATTTCATTCAAACGTTCAAGGACATGACACCGAAGAATGTTCAGCCCTCAAATTCAAGATACAAAACATGATTGAATAAGGCAAGATTACTGTACAACATGAGTTACCAAGCAGTAAATGCACCGCATGCACAATAATTATCAAAGGCGATCCATCAAAATTGGCACCACAGTGTTTGAAGAGAAAGCGCATAACAGATCAGGAGGACTGAGAACGATATCATATCACAACTATTCTCCACCCGCCCGCCCTTAGTACTGCTCTTTTGCAATTCTTCTAAGACTTTTGTAATGAACTATGGTTTGACCTGATTCCCGTTTAAGAGGGGATACGTAGGCAACCCTATGGGTTCAGTCTCAATATAATTAAATTTTATTTCCCTCCAAAAGCCAAAACTGAGGCAAATTCATAGAAGGATTCTTATTCGCAAAACGTAGAGCTAAATCCTGGTCATCTTCGCATCAGCAAGTTTGAAATGCCATAGCAAAACAGTTGCAGATTCAACGTCAAATCTGATGTTCCATGCAAGGCAACCATTTTATTTTATACTAACAGTTCTCTTTGAGTAATGCAGGGGCAACCTAGGTCTGTTTGAATGATATGGCACACTATTATAGAAGCCCAGCATCAAGTCAGAAGTTGCAAGAGGGAGAAAAGGATCAAGCAAAATTATCGCAAATTATATTTTTGAAACTCATAATTTTCTTTGAGTGCAGGAATTTACTAATAACAACTTTAGCATGCAAATTCCCAAATCATTGGCACCGCGACCTGAATATTTTTTTCTGTAAAGGCACTACATCAAACTCTCAGCATTATGGATATTCACTACTACAAAGTCACAACACTAGAATTTTTGCGTCGCACCATGAATTACCGCTACGAATGGGCATCGTATCAAGATCTGTTGCACCATGTCAAGCTCTTCACACTGCATCAATCTTGGTAATTACAAATCAAGCGCTACATATTGGGTCTATCCGCCCTCAAATAGGATATATCGCGTCTATCCGCTCTCAAATAGGACATATCGGGTCTATCCTCCCTCAAATAGGATATGTCGGGTCTATCCACCTTCAAATAGGATATATCGGGTCTATCCGCCCTCAAATAGGATATATCGGGTCTATCCTCCCTCAAATAGGATATATCGGATATATCTGCCCTCAAATAGGATACATCGGGTCTATCCGCCCTCAAATAGGATATATCGGGTCTATCCGCCCTCAAATAGGATATATCGGGTCTATCCGCCCTCAAATATGATATGTCGGGTCTATCCTCCCTCAATAGGATATGTCGGGTCTATCCGCCCTCAAATAGGATATATCGGGTCTATCCGCCCTCAAATAGGATATATCGGGTCTATCACTTCTCAAATAGGATATTTTGGGTTCATTCACCCTCAAATAGGATACATCGGGTCTATCCGCCCTCAAATAGGATATATCGGGTCCATCCGCCCTCAAATAGGATATTTTGGGTTAACCACCCTCGAATGAAACATATCATGGTCGTCCGCCTTCAAATAGGACATAGAGGTTAATCTTTCCTCAAAAAAGGACATTAATTTATTTCGAACCAAGTGGTCATAATTGCATAAACATTGCTGAAACACTTCATCCTTCATAAAAACATTGCCAAATGCTTTTATCTTTATAAACTAAATTTTCATGTCCATTGTCGACCATGAAATATGTCACCATACAACTATATTTTTATATGTTTGCACAAAAGTTCGCTTTTCATGAATTGTCGCCTAAATATGATTTTCGTAAGATTACGTTTATGCCATATTGCAACTTATTTCCTAACAAATATTTTTAGCATTATTAAGTTTTGCAGGAAATATAGCGCAACGTGGAACTATATCTTAACAGTGAACTGGGGCAGCTTTTGTTAGGGAGGAATACCAAACTCTCCAACAAAGGTCAAGGGTCTACTTCGAACTCCGCTCGACCTCACTCTCAAATTTCTAATCAAAATTCTTATTTCGAACATCTTTTTCCTATCATGACAAACCTAGTGTTAACACCCGATGTCTCCATAATCCGACACTGGGGTAACATTTTTAGGATCAGTATCACTCGTTGAGTCTTACTCCAAGGTATCATAAATCTTGAACTACACATGGAACGATTTTTGTGAAACCCGAGATATGTAGTAAACCTGGAGACCAGAGTTCGGCCATAAATCTTGACAATTTTCTTTCGCTTCAGGAGCCTTTCAAACATCCTTTCATAATCCTTATAACACTCAAATCCACATTTACAAGTCAGGACAAAATTGGCTACTAAGTCAATTTCTTTGTCCGAAAACTCTTTTATCGTCTCGGGGCAAAGAGGGGCAGCTGTTGACATCCAATTTTGTCCCTCCTTTCTTCCAAACTATTTTCTTAGCTTCTAATATTGCTAATAGTTTAAGAATAACTATTTTAAAATTGTTATCCCAAAATAGACCTAGTTAGTATTATTATTTTTATTATTGTTAGTATCTATATAATTATTTGGATATTAGTATTATCTTTTTATTATTATTATTATTTTTATTTTAATATCATTTTTATCGTCTTTTGTGAAAGGTTTATCACAGTCCTTTATTTAATCAAATAGTAATATTTATTTCAGTACTTTAAAATATTTACCCAATTTTGTCCTACCTTCCTTCAATCAATTTCTTTGTGTTTCTCGATCTTTAATACCTTGGACAAGTTATTTTATATAGTTCTTGCTTTTCAATAATTTTGCTTGAAACAATGCTATATTAATATTATCAAATATATAAATATTAGATTTTATATATTTAAAGTTTTAAATTTTAGTCCAAGATATTAATAACAAGAAGCCCAAAGAAATTGATTTAAGGAAGGGAAAAGCCTACTAATTTCGGCCAACACATTCTCTTTCACGAGCCCACTCTCTAATAGTCCAGACCAACTCAATTAGCCATCACCCAATTCCCATAAACTCAATACCAAGCCCAAATATCAATCCTAAAAGAACTTAAAGACTAAACTAGGTTTTCTTTTCATTGCCAGCAACGTCTCCTTCCCCCTTTTTGCAAACTTCACCATGGCAGACTATTACCTCAGAATTGTTCCTCCATTCTTGTGAAACTCCGTACCCTCTCTCTCTCTCTCTCTCTCTCTCTCTCTCTCTCTCTCTCTTTCTCTCTCCATTGCGTTTCTCCAGCCCTTTCCTCGCACAAGATTAAGTCAACACTAGAAGCCAAAGAACCTTTGAAATCTCTGAAAACACAGAAATAGCAGAGATTCAAATGGCTATTTTTCGGACTCCACACTTGACCCGTGACTTTTCTCTGCCAACAAAATTTGGAATTTCAAAATGTAAATTAAAATCCTAGATCAGTGTTTTTCACCTATAAATACATCTGAAAGTCTCAGCCGAAAGACATCTGGGAGGAATCTCGAAAAAAAAGTCATATTTAAACTTTTTAACTTTTGTATTCTATCTTTGTCAAGTTTCAATTCGAAATCCAAAAGGGTAGATCTGAAACGA
>ML429215.1:63890-79748 GCA_005239525.1 Nicotiana knightiana | reverse complement strand
CTTAATATAAGTTTGAGGTTGAATGCGAAAGTTTATGTATTAATGTGCTTAGGGAGGTGTAGTTACTCTTATATCCAAATGTATCCTACCCGTCTCGCAGCCTACCTTACAACTGAATAAAGTCCTAATTGATCCTAGACTGAATGAGCTCGATTAGAAGAGTAGTACACTACGGGCAAGCCTATGGTGCATCTTTTGTGGCATATGAATATTATTTATGAGAGCGAGTGAATTCTTTCTATCTTGAGTTCCTAAGTGTTCTTAAATTTCATTGTGTTTGGAACTAGCTCTTTGATTTGGTGAGGGCACATGATTCATGAAGGAAAGGTAATGTTGTTGACCTCTATGTTAGAGTAGTTAGTGAATTGTGAATAAAGCATGATATTTGTGAGTCGATTATTGAGGCGAGGATGTCACACCTCTGTGCTTAAACTATTTTAATTTTTTTTTGGTATAACGTGTTAAGGGATTTGTTTAATAAGTTGTGTACATGAGTGTATTTTGATTGCTCGAGGACGAGAAAATGTTTAAGTGTGGGGTATTGATGCATGGCTAGAATTCATGGTTTAACATGTTATATGACTTACATTTTATGTTCGTTAATGATAAAATACACTTTTTATGTGCATAATGGAGTTTATTTCATGTGTAGGTGAATTGGAGATGGAAGCCGAGCTAAATGGATGCAAATACATCGAAAATACGCTCAAGAGGCGAAGAGGAGTGCACTGGGCTATAGCCGGGCGTTTGAGCCTTAAGGCCAAGCATAGCCTGGCGTTATCCAGGCGCCAGGGCCCAAACGCCAGCCCTAGCCTGACGTTATCCAGGCGCCAGAGCCCAAAAGCCTGGCCCCTGATCCGGTTAAATCCGAGTTTTGAAGAGTTTTAAGTTTTTACCGGTTGGAATAGAAGTCTCCTACACGTTTAGGGTTTATCCCAAACATATAAATAGACCCAAAAACACAACTTGAGGGGGAGAAGCCATTAAAGTGAAGAAAAGCCTATGGATTACTACTCAGCAAAGTAGAAACACTGATTTTTATCTCCTTATTTCATTACTCTGTAATTCAATTATGCAAGTTATTTTAGAATTGATTCTTATGAATATGCATAGCTAATTTTCTTAATCTAGGGTTTTGGTGGAACCCGTTGGGGGACAAGCTTATGGTGATATTAATATAGTTTGGTTGATTGTTCATCTCTATTTGTTCAACTACGTTCTTGTTGTAGTTAATTGAATGGCCATCAATTAGCTGTGCCTATTTAGTATGTATCTACTTGAGAGAGAGTGCATATTTAGGTAATTGTTTGAACAACACCACTCCCAGAGTATAGACGAAAGTCATAACCGAGGGTTTAGAGGTTGGATTAGAGATAACGATACCTCGGGTGCAATCTAAAGTGAACTGTAATGCAATCTAGCTAGCGTAACTTGAGAGAGTGCGTCTAGTAAATTATCATAATTACTTGAGAGAGATTTATGGTAGATAGAGTGTTCATGATTGATAGAGAGAATTAATCAAGTTATATGAAATATCCGAGAAGTAAGTTCACCAATGGGGGAAACCATAACCTTAGACCTTTATCATAATTGTTTACAATACATTGTTAGTAATCGTTAGTTATTATTATTGTCAGTAGAATTAGTAAAACATCACCAATTTCTATTCAAAAAGTCTTGAGAGAATTGACTGAGTAAAAGTTGCGTATTCTAAAGACTTAATTGATACGTAAATTCCCTGTGGGATCGACTCTGGGCATAATACCCCGGATTATATTTGCTACGCCCGCTTAGTTTTTTATAAGACATAATTGAGCGTGATCACCTATCCGAAACTTACCCGAGCACTCAGGGCTCCAAACCAAATATGCACACAAGTCCTAAATATCATACAAACTTGCTTGCGCGATCAAATCGCCTAAATAACACCTAGAACTACGAATTGAACACCAAATCGAATGAAATTTTTAAGAAGGATTTAAAACTTCTATTTTCACAACCGGACGTCCAAATCACGTCAAACTAACTCCGTTTCTTACCAAATTCCCAGACAAGTCATAATTATTATATTGGACCTGTACCGAGCTCCGGAACCAAAATACGTTCTCAATATCAACAATGCCAAACATCAATCAATTCTTAAAACCATTAAATTTTCAGACTTTTAATTTTCAATAGAAATTTATATCTCGAGCTAGGGACCTCGGAACTCAATTTCGGGCATATGTCCAGGTCCCATATTTCAATAAGGACCCACCGGGACAGTAAAAATATGGGTCTGAGTCCGTTTACTCAAAATGTTGACCGAAATCAACTATAATTAACTTTCAAGGAAAAAACTCTGGGAGCAAAAGACAGGCCCAGAGAACAACCTTTCATTTTGATCGTGACAAAAAAAAGAAAGAAGAGAGGGAACATTCTTGTTTTTATCAGTTTTTTGTTTTTAACATATAAGCCTTCCGGGTCAATACCCGGACTGCGCACACAAATCAAGGAAGGCTAGAATAAGGTTCTAAAGGTTTTGAAACACTGAGTTTGGTTCTAAAACATAAGATGACCTATTTGGTCATCACATTCTCCACCTCTAAAAAAATCGTTCGTCCTCGAATGGATATAGTAAAGTACCTGAACTGGTGAATAGGTGGGGATATCTACTTCGCATGTTCGACTCGAACTCCCAAGTAGCTACATCAACGAGTTGACCTCTCCACTGCACTCAGACTGAAGGATAACTCTTCGATCTCAACTGACGAACCTACCGGGCTAGAATAGCCACTGGCTCCTCCTCATAAGTCAAATCCTTGTCTAACTGGACAGAGCTGAAATCTAACATGTGGGACGGATTGCCGTGATACTTTTAGAGCATGGACACGTGGAATACCGGATGAACTGCTGATAACCCCAGAGGTAAAGCAAGCATGTAAGCCACCTCTCCCACTCTCTCAAGAATCTCAAAAGGTCTGATGTATCTATGGCTCAGCTTGCTCTTCTTCGCAAACCTCAAGACACCCTTCATGGGTGATACCCGAAGCAACACTCTCTCCCTGACCATAAATGCCACATCACCGACCGGAATGAACGCAAGGCCGCCCATACTCGCTGCCTTCCTACTCAATGCGTCGGCCACCACATTGGCCTTCCCGGAATAGTACAAGATGGTGATATTATAGTCTTTCAATAGCTCCAACCACCTTCTCTGCCTCAAATTGAGATCATTTTGCTTAAAAAAAATATTGAAGGCTGCGATGATCTGTGAAAACCTCACACGACACGCCATAAATATAGTGCCTCCAAATCTTCAGCACATGAACAATGAGTGCCAACTCAAAATCATGGACAGAGTAATTCTTCTCATGAACCTTCAACTGCCGAGATGCACATGCAATCACCCTGCCCTCCTGTATCAATACTGCTCCGAGCCCAACACGGTAAGCATCACAATATACCGTGTAAGATCCTGAACCTGATGGTAACACCAATACCGACGTTGTAGTCAAAGTTGTCTTGAGCTTCTGAAAGCTTCCCTCACACTCGTCTGACCATCTGAATGGGGCACCCTTCTGGGTCAACCTGGTCAATGGGGCTGCTATATATGAGAACTCCTCCACAAATCGACGGTAATAGTGGTTAGTTCCTAAAGCTTAATTTGAATCGTTTGGTTGGTAATTTGCTAGATTATATTGGTTTGGAGGCTTTTTTGAGAGGCAAAGCTGTGGTTGAGCATTAAGTGGTCTTTGAAGCAAGGTAAGTGTTGAGTCTAACCTTGACTTGAGGGAATTAGGAACCCTTAGACTATGTGTTATATGAATTTTATGTGAGCGGCGTATATGCGAGGTGATGAGTGCTTATGCGCCGAATTATCTGTTTTCCCTGTTTTCCCATTTTTCTTAAATTATCTCTTTCCCTGTCTTAATTGTTATATTCTCTAAAAATTTCCCATGCCTACTTGCTACCTGTTAGCCATTGATTCCTCCTGTTTATGATATTAGATCTTTTCATAGTTTCATGATCTCCTACTATTTTCTCAAGTTGGTTATTTGCACCTTCTAGTTGTAAATTATGGATTGGTCTCGCTGTGTAGTATTACTTATGCGGATTATCATGTTGTACAAGGTTTTCTATTTGTTTCAGTTTGGTGTTTAGGGATTGTAAAGGCTTTTTCGTGATTTGAATTGTAAATTTTACTGTGCATATTGAGTACTTAATATTGATATAGTGGGATCGGGTTGCACGCCGTAAATGTAAAATAAGGGTGGTATGATGAAGTGAAATAAGGATGAATCTATAGTGTACGGTGGGAACGGGTTGCACGCCGCAACAGGTGTAATAAGGATGGATTGTTTTGGTGAAATAAGGATGAACTATGATTCCGATATATATATATTGTTGTTGTTAATGTTGTTACGAGGATATAAGGGAGGATTATGTGACGATCGGTGGGATCAGGTTGCGAGTTGCTACAACCTGTGTGTTATATTCCTCTGGGCTGTGATTGTCTTACGATATTTCCCTTTTGCACTTAAGGATTGGTAAATTGTGAACGTCGCTGACTTATTCCTGAAGCTGTAGCTATCACTTTCAATTGATCGCTTTACTCCGTTCTATATTTTCTTTTTCTGTCTATATTATTTATATTGTGTACAAGTTGTAGTGTGAGTGACCCGCCTTAGCCTCGTCACTACTTCGTCGAGGTTAGGCTCGGCACTTATAAAGTACATGGGGTCGGTTGTACTCATACTATACTCTGTACTTCTTGTGTAGATTTTGGTACCAGCCTGAGCTGATCGTGAGGTTAGCAGCTGAATTTGCTCGACAGGAGACCCAAGATAGATCTGCTGGCATCCGCAGACCCTGGAGTCTCTTCCTAGTTACATTATTTTACTGTTTCTTTTCTTTCAGAAATTGTATTTCCTTTCAGACTTTGTGTGTAGTAAATCATAGTAGCTCGTGAGTTGTGACTCCCGAACATATATGTATCAGATATTACGTCATTTATATTATTCCACGCTTGTTTTATTTCGTTTTAGCTTATTTGACTTTATTTGCTGAATTGAATAAAAATTGGCTTAATGATTCTCTAACGTTAGCTTGCCTAGCAAGTGAAATGTTAGGCGTCATTACAGTCCCGAAGGTGGGAATTCCGGGTCGTGACAAAAAATAAATTTACTTATATAATGAATTTAGAAATAAATTTAATTGGATAATTTTAATTGCTAATTAGTTAATTAATTTAGACATTAACTATTTGTTCTCAACCTTAAAGAGAATAATTTTCTTGTTTGATTCAAATTAACATTAGCTCATCGAAGCTCTGAATATTTAAATGTAACAATAATTTTATCCAAACTTTTATAACGTGGAACATTCCTTTTACCATTTGAAGTTTTATTAATATTAGTTTTCTAAAGTTAAATTTACTCAGATATTTTTTATATACTTTAAGTTCCTAAATGTTTGAGCTCGTACATTATTCAAATAAGAAAAAATTAGTAGTCAAAACTTGAGTTAATTTTAAAGAACTAAAATAATAACTTGTCTAATATAAATTTATTTTCAAATAATAAAAATATAGATTATTATTTGACATAACGTCTTCATCTATATCTATCTATATCTACATTATTATAAAAACACGAATAATTTATGCTAAATAATGAATAACCAAAATATCCTTAAAATATTGATCGACTTTTATGCCCATATTTGTATAATTGATGGATCTAATGGTAAATTACTTAATAATGAAATTTTTTTCCGATTTAAACTACACATGTGCCCGACCTATAATATTGATCCGCTTGAACTTGAAAAGTATGTCCATAATTTTCATTCAAAAGGAATTGTTGTTCCTAATTACAATTCCTTATAACAAGGCACGTACTAAACGAAAAATTTAGTACTACGCTCTAAAAACATTTATAATATTTTGAGCAAAGTGGAAAATTCTTTGTATTAGTTCATATAAAGCTAAAACTAAATTAAGTTAGTACCTTTAATGATATATTTTGTGTTCCTAAATATTAGGAGTTACTACATAATTCAAATACTTTGAGTTAATTTTTAAAATATAGAATAAAAAGAAAATAATTATATAATAACTTTTTTAAAATATAAGATCTAAATTTAAAGGATAAAATAAATATAGGGGCAAGTTTATATGAATATTTTTTTACACGATAATAAAGTGGTTCTGATTATAAATATGAGATTGTGCTCTTTAACTAATTATTTATTTTTACTTCAATATGAATAAGTGATTCCTTTACAAATTTCTCAAGAAAATCGACGAATGTTAGATTAGGTTTCCTAGAACAAGTACGTCCAAGTCTTCTATATATTGAAGTTCAACAAAAATTTTCGTTGATCGGTTTATTTTCATTAGATGCTATGTGCCATGATTGTCTCAAATTCAAGATTTACATCAATTTATATATATTCAACTAAAAAACAAAGTACCTTAGAATATTATTTTTAATGTAGTATATGTGATGACTGGTTTAAAAATAATTTAAAGTAACTGGAACATAATGACTGGATCGGCTTTGTGACAGAAGCAAAAATATGTTCATATAGAATGTGAAAATCAATCGAAACTTTCCAAACAAATAGGATGTTTGCATAATATAAGGTATTGATTTTACCTTTGTGTATTGTTTGAAGATATTTTCGTTTATGAAATTAAGTTTTTTTTCCAAACTATTTATCTTTTTCATATTTACCTTATTCTAGATAATGAATATTTATTTTTTAACAAAATAAATATTTGTATTTTTTAAGGTACTGAATTTGCTGAGGAGTACGAATGTTATTTTTAGAGAATTGAAGTAATATAATTCTTTTAAATGTATTTATTCTTCATGTCCACGAATTCTTATTATTCCTGATAGTACATATTTAAATAGTGAAGATTTATCCAAAAGTTTTAAAATAATTTTAACTCAAACGATGTGGAATGAATTTCAAAATTATCCTATACTTCTTGGAAATTTTTATAATATTTTCAAGTAAAATGTGTGAAGACGGCGCAATTATGTGATTCATGTGATTACCATATATTTTATTACTCTTACATACATTGAAAAAATTGTGAAAAAACTTCTCAACAATGTTATGCTATATGTTAAAAAAATTATCTTAATAGGTGCCACATGTAATTATTTTCTTGCATGGTTGTGACTATTATTTTTGTTATATTTGAGGAGCGGGATGATCATTTGAGTGAAAAATGTATAAACATTGAAATCCTTTGTGATTTTTTAAATAACCACGAAGTATATATTGAACCCACGGCAAAATACAAAATTGATCACTTTACTAAAATAATTATATTAACTAGCCAAAAAGTATATAGATAGGTATACTATAGATATAATACACATACATACCAAAAAAAAAGTAATCTGCTATTATTTTTTAGAGTGGTTAAAATTAATATTTCTCTAAAATTTTAATCATGTACTTGATTATCAGAACATGTGTATGATTAATATTTTATTGCTTTGAATATGATAAAGCGGTAATACTTTTATTCAGGTTATATACGACATAATTTAAATTCGAAATAACTTATAAATAATTTAGACAACCCTCCTAAATACGTCGAAGTACAATAGTGAAAACCTAATACTTTTTGGAGGTGATTCAAAGAGGGACAACTATATGTTTCACTTTAGGCCAAAGTTATAGAAGGAAACATACACCAAAAATGTCATCTATAAAGAAGTATTAGATATGATTCTACCTCAACAAATATTTATATACTACAAATAAAATACTTTCAAACCTAACTAAATTGATCATCTTTGTAGGTTAAGACGATATCATTTTGAATTTGTCACGACCCAAATTCCCAACCCTCGGGATCGTGATGGCGCCTAACACCGCACTTGCTAGGCAAGCCAATGTTAGAAATTAATTAACCTTTTTCTTAAAACAATTTAATTAGATATAAGTAAGCAGTTTAGAATAATGCAAAATATAATACTATCCAATAGATGAATCAATAATAATGTACGAATTAATGAAATGAAACTCGAAACTAATTCTAATGTCTAGATACCCAAGGTCTGGAGTCACAATTCACGAACTAATAAAGAATACTATAAGTATTTGGCTGAAAGATATATATATATATATATATATATATATATATATATATATATATATATATATATATATATATATATATATATATATGTTTTGAATGAAATAAAACAACACTCCAAATAATGTAGAGAAGACACTATGGAATCTGTGGACGCCAGCAGATCTACCTCGTGTCTCCGTACGAATGCTCACCTATACACCACACACATGAAATTTCATATATCATTTAAGTTGGGGATCCCTATTCCCTCAAGTCAATGTTAAACCAAACACTTACCTCGACCTTACAAGCAACTCACTGCTCAAGCACAACTTTTCCTTTAGAATTCACCTCCAATCCACTCGTATCTAATCACAATTAGTTTGCTCTCATTAATTATTGCTAAAGGAACTAACTTTAATGCAAAATTATGATTTTCCTTAGTTTTCCCATCCAAAGACAAAAATCGACCCTGGGTCTGCTTGGTCCAAACTTGAGGTTCAAACCAAAATCTGTTTACCCATTCTCCCCCGAGCCCGAATATACAATTAGTTTTGGAATCCAACCTCAATTCGAGGTCTAAATTCTCAAATTTCGAAATTCCTAAGTTCTACCCAAAAATACCATTTTTTTTTCCCATGAAAACTCTAGATTCTAGGTTGAAATAATTGTTAAAAGTTGCAAGAGATTGGAAGGAATTAGTTAGAAATCACTTACCTATGATTTGGAGAAGTTTGGGTCTTTGAAAAATCGCCTATGGAGGTTTAGGATTTGAGAGAATTGAAAAATGAGTGAAAATCCCGTCAAAAATTCCACTTAACCGGCTGCGGTTATCGCAAATGCGATAAGGGTTTCGCAATTCCGAACCCTTCGAAATTACTGCTGCCTTCGCATTTGCGACTTCTGGTCATCCTGGCAATCTTCGCATTTGCGAAGAGAAATCTCGCATTTGCGAGAATGGCCTTCCCAAGCCTTTGTCGCATTTGCAACAAAATGTGTCGCATTTCCCAAGCCTTCCAGGTTCGCATTTGCAAGGCCTGATCTCGCAATTGCGAGATCAGAGTCCTGGTGACAGACACCAGATGCACCAGTTGAGATTTCTAAGTTCTAAACACTCCGTGGCCTACCCGAAACTCACCCGAGCCCCCGGGACTCCAAACCAATTATGCACGCAAGTCTAAAAATATCATACGGACTTGCTCGTGTGATCAAATCATAAAATAACATTTAAAACTATGAATTCAACCTCAAAACTCATGATTTTCTCAAGAACACTTCAATTTCACTATTTTTTCAACCGGACGTCCGAATCACGTCGAATCAATTCCAATTCTCACCAAATTTCACAGATAGGACTTAAATATCATAACGAATCTGTACAGGACTCCGAAACCAAAATACGGGCCCGTACCGATGATTTCAAACATTAATTTATTTCTTTATTTCCTTAAAAATCCAACATAACAATTTTCTTCAAAAATTGATTTCTAAAGCTAGGGACCTCGGAATTTAATTCCGGCCATACGCCCAAGTCCCATATCTTACTACGGACCTCCCGAGATCGTCGGAACACAGATCCGGGTCCATTTACTTAAAATGTTGACTCGAGTCAACTAAAAACTAAATTTTAAATTCCAAAATTATTAGTTCTCATATTTTCACATAAAAGCTTTCCGGTTTCACGCTCGGACTACGCACGCAAATCGAATTAATTAGAATTTGTCTTTTTGAGGTTAATGAGCCCGGAATGGAGTCTTAATTCATAAGATGACCCTTTGGGTCATCACAATCTCCACCTCTAAAACAAATATTCGTCCTCGAACGGACATAGAAATTTACCTGAGCTGGCAAACAAGTGGGGATATCTACTCTGCATGTCCGACTCGGACTCCCAAGTAGCTACCTCAATAGGCTGGCCTCTACACTGCACTTGAACTGAAGGGTAACTCTTTGATCTCAATTGACGAACCTGCCAGTCTAAAATGGCTACCGGCTCCTCCCATAAGTCAAATCCTTGTCCAATTGGACAGAGCTGAAATCTATCACGTGGGATGGGTCACCATGATATTTCCGGAGCATGGACACATGGAATACCGGATGAACTGAGGATAACCCTGGAGGCAACGCAAGTCTATAAGCTACCACCCCCACTCTATCAAGAATCTCAAATGGCCCAATATACCTAGGCTCAACTTTCCCTTCTTCCCAAACCTCATAACACCCTTCATGGGCGATACCTGAAGTAATACCCTTTCTCCAACCATGAATGCCATATCACGAAACTTACGTCGGCATAACTCTTTTTCCCTAGACTAAGCTGCACGAAGTCGATCCTGTATAACCTTGACCTTAACTAAGGCCACTTGAACTAAGTCTGTACCCAATAACCGAGCCTCAACCGACTCAAACCATCCAACTGGCGATCTACACTGTCTACCATAAAATGCCTCATAGGGAGCCATCTGAATGCTCGACTGATTGCTATTATTGTAGGCAAACTCCGCTAACGGCATGAGCTGATCCCAAGAACCTCCAAAATCAATAACACATGCACGAAGCATATCCTCCAAGATCTAAATAGTACGCTCGGACTTCCCGTCCGTCTGAGGATGGAATGTTGTGCTCAACTCAATCCATGTACCCAACTCACGCTGAACTGCCCTCCAAAAGTGCGAGGTAAATGTGAGCATGTGATTTTTCACCTACTAAATACTCCTACAAAATTCGATAAATAAATTAATTTCATAGATTTTTGTTGAATTTCAGTATTTATTTGTGAATTATTTGCATTGCATGGGCATAGTTCATCTTTTAAAATTTATAAAGTGATAAATAACAATAAAATATTTTAAAACTTTCATTATTTGACATAATTGGGTTTTTGATAACTAGTTGCATAATTTAATCATTTTTTCTAAGAAAATAACGAAATTTGTTCTTTAAATAATTATGGGTACTAAACTAATGGTTTTAATCTTAATTAACTCATTAATTAACATAGAATTAAATGAAATTAGTTTAAGACTAATTAGTACATTATTAGAGTTATTTAGGTGATTAATTAACCTAAGTATTAAAAAAGGGGACAAAAATCGGACCTGGGCCAGATTACCCAGGCCCAAGTCTTATTTTTACACTACCCAAACATATCCAGCCCAAGTCTCCTCACACCAGTCTAAACCCCTCTCCCAAAAAGACCCCGTTTAAGGCTGGACTAATCCCAACCGTTGATCTTCCCCGATCTAACGACTAGGAACTAATCCCCTTATAAATATATATATGTCCAAACTCCCCTCACCTACCCTCATTCACCCAAAGTCTAACACCCCCCACTCTCTCGTCTCTCTCCCAGATCAAACCCTAGCCGCCTTTAGACCCCCCGCCGGCTCCGCCGTCCTCCGCCGCCCGAAAATTGCCTCACGGCGGCGGAACCACTCCAAATCACCCCTAAACTTCACCAAACGATATTCTCCACCCTCTCAACCCTAATATCTCACCTATCTCCCGAAAACCTTTCCAAATCTCTTCAATTTCAGATCTAAGAATCTGAAAGACCTAAAAAAAATATCTTCTTCCACTGGCCGATTTCCGAGGAACTCACAACTCAAACCTGTGCAAACCTGTGCTAGGTACTCCATCTCTCTTTGTTCATTTAATAAGAAATAGTCTCGGTTGAATTCTTTCCCTAGCCAATTTAATTTGAACTTGTTTAGGTTTCTTTGTTTTTTTTCTTTTTTTTTTTCTGAACCTACCTTACTCTGAGTAGCATGTTTATTTAAAACTATTTCCTGTTGATAGATATATCGGTTGGTTAACAAATTAGGGTTTTTGTGTTTCGACTGCACCTTCGCTCATTCTTCTTAGTTGTTTGATTGACTGTTTGATTCTAGTCTCATGAGTTTGCTATTAATTACTGGTTTTTAGAGTTGATTAGTCTAAGTTTTGAATTCACTTGCTTCTGTGCATGACTTAATTGTAGTTAGGGTTTTCAGATTTTCTTAGTCGTTTAATTCTAGTTTGCCGTTAATTGTTGATTAGTTTAGGGTTTCACGATTTTTCCTGGACTTGTTTTATTCCGAACTAATAATCTTAACATATCTTTCTTCTCTTTAATCTGTTTCTTATCAAGTATATTTTCGGGTTTTAGACTAATGAATGTAGGTGTCATGTACCTCCTTGATTCTCATTCTTCTTTCCATTAGATGCTATTATAGGTTTAATCGTTGATCTTTTCTTCATGTGCATTGATTTTAGTTTTGGTTTAAGAATTCAGATTTTCCCTTAATTGTTTCTTCCCTTAAAGTAATTTATTAGGATTAATTAACTAGCTTCCACCCTAATCTAATCCTACTTGTATTAGGAATTTCTGGATTAATAATTTAGGTTAACATTGATATTATTGCCTAAGTTCTAAGCTATTAGTCAAGAATGCAAATGCTTTTAACTACAATTACTGATTTTCAGTTTAGTTATGGTTTAAATCTGGTCTTTGTAATTCATTGACTTTGATTCTTAGGTTAGGCTGCCTATTGATCACTTATGCGGGGTAATTGAATAAGTAATCCCACATGATTAGGGGATATTATGATTTGTTAATAATCCTTAAAAGTGAATTTTGATTTTTACATAATTTGTTAACTTAGGCTCATGTTCTTAAAACATGCAACTAATCCCTAACTCAAGGTAACTAACTAAGTCTAATTACTTGGCTAATTGCACATAGTAAAATCATTTGAATTAGTTATTCTAAGTCCTGAAAATAAGCCCACTTAGTTTCAAATAATTACTTTGTTTAGGTCTATTCCATTTCACATTGAAAAAGATCTACTTTCAGCTTCCTCCTTAATTATTGTCATTGGGCTTAGTCTCCCGATTAGGTCAAATTAGTCAACAATAATAAATAACTCAACCTTGAATAACTAAAGGTTAATTTCAAAGGGTCTTGAAGGGCAGTATAGGATTTTCAATCAAGGGAATCTTGGGTGTAACAACTCAAGAACCTTCTAGATTAAATAAATATTAGGAAATCAGATATTTAATAGGAAGGTAATTTCAAAGGCTGGAATGTTCTGGAAGGTACAACTTTCCCAAAAGGATAGGGTTGACAGCTGTACCTGTACCCTTTTCAGCTCATTTAGGATAGGAAATATGCTGAGAATATCCTATCCTAAAACCCCTATATACACACTTTTTGACTACTGAAAAAGAGGGGACACACACAAATTTTTGAGAATTATACACACTTTTACTACTGAGAAAATAGACCTTTACTACTGAAAATCTGAAAGTTACATAACAGAATTTTTCACAAATTTTCTCAAAGATATTTTTCTGGAATACTTATTCATTGCTTCCTAAAAACAGAAAGTGGTGAAAAAATATTGAAATCATGATTATAAGAATATTCTAGAAGATCTCGTTTCTCTTGTTGGTTTTTCTTCAAAAATCCTGAGTTGGTTAAGCTTCCTTCTGGGGTATTCTGGGTTATTTGTTGTTGTTTGCTGCTGCATTCAGCTTACAAGAGCCTATTTCTGACCTTTATTTGGTCTTTCTTTGACGGTTATTTTCTGATTTCAAGGTATGTAGTTTCAACCCTATATGAAATAGAGTTTATGAATAGAATGTCAATATTTTCCATGAGTTTTACTTTGATTTCAATTTTTATGTGATTGACACGCTTACATCTACTGAAAATTACATCTTTGATTCCTTTTTGTTTGAATCTAAATGTTGAATTCAATATGTTAGCTAGATATGTACTGGTTTACTCAAGCTAATTGTATTTTTTTTAAAAGTATTATGTTAGTATAGCATCATTAGAGTTGAATCTGACCCCTTTTATGACCAGATTCGTTCTATAGGATGCATAAAATACTTGTTTTATTTTTGAGTGTTTAGAGATTGCAAGCGGATACCCAAAATTGTGTAGTCCTAGAAGATCCAAGTTGGAGAAACAAGTTGAAGACTGCATTTTCAGTCCCTTCTTTTTCAAATAAAAAAATATATTATTAGTCGAACATTAAAGTAGAAACTGTAATTTTTTTTGGACTTGTATTCTTCTGAACTATTGTAAACAAGGACTGGACTATAATATATGCCTATCGTTTTTCCCCGGCTAATTTGGTACATGCCAGGTTATCCAAATAGCCTATTAAAGCCTGAATCCATCTGGACCCCCAGGCTATTGGGACAAAAGGGGGTACACAAGCCCAAAGTTTTAGAGCTGCCTATTGTAAGGTTAATGCCATATTTAATATATTAGTCGTTTAACTACCAGGATCCAATTAAAATTCAAAGAGTTTCTCCTAAACCCTTCATATGATTTTGTATTTAAACTAATCTTTCTGAAATATCACTTTGAACATCTAGTTTTCATGAAATTCCAAAAATACTCATTTCAGATTTGAGGAATTTCGAAATATACAGATCTGCTATTCAAAAGCGTTTTCGGAGAATTTTCGTTTAGGTATTATGAATTTATAAAAATAGATGCATGAACACCCCCGTGTAGGATCTAATATGTACGAATTATGAATTAAATATCTTGTATTTATGCCATTTGAAATTGATAAAACTATTTAGTCAAACGTTCAATTATAGAAGAATTTGTATTCGATTCTTTAAATATGTGACCGACTTGTGAATTAGTAATTCTGTTTTTCGGGATTCCTTTGCAAACCTTTCATTGTTAACATGCTTTAAATCGAATTTTATAGTTTCACTTCTTTCAAATAGCCTATATTAAGATTGACCAAAAGGTTAAATGACAAATGGGGATAAAATGTCGCCATAGCCCAAGTATCTTGTCTCTTAGGCTAGTGAACTTAATTTTAGATAATTCTCTATATATCCTCTAGGTAGAAAGGAAAAATACCCCCTTTAGTTTGAAATTCAGTAAGTGATAAAAAATTATCTCAATTTACCATAACCTACGCTCGGGAGTGGCAACTCATGCCCCCGACCCTCAACCCCAAATATTGATAAAACGCATATAGCAACCATGGGTGCATTTCATGTGACGTATTTGCCATGTGCTAAAAAAATAAGTGTAAGCCATCGTAACTTGTCCAAGATAAATCCATAAACGTCAAAAAGCGGCTAAAAGGTTAAAAAGGCTAAATGCACAATAGACTAAAACACGTAAACAATCAGATAATTTAGGCCAAATATTAATAGTTAAGCGCCGTGCTAGAACCACAGAACTCGGGAATGCCTAACACCTTCTCCCGGGTTAACAGAATTCCTTACTCAGTTTTCTGGTCGCGGGCAAATTAAAACAGAGTCAATTTCCTCGGTTTGGGATTTTAAAATAAAACGGTGTCCCGGAGCATCATCAAAAATCTGGGTGGTGACTCTGAAAAATAATAATAAGTCCCAAAACCGAATAATGTCACTTTAATTGGAAAAAATCCCCTAGTCCACCCTTACTAGAGGAAAAGGAGGTGTGACAGCTCTGGCGACTCTGCTGGGGACCGAACCCAGAATCTTTGGTTCAGGGTTCAAGAATTCGAGCTTATATAACTGTTATGTTTCGGCTTTTATTGTATGATATTACATGTTTAAGCCTGACGTGCTAATTGCCATATTTACCGCTTTGATATTTATGTGAATTGGATATAAATTGTGCCGAAACCCTTCTTCTCTCTGAGTCTTCTAAATCATCTGGGAAGTGTGCACTTTGTGTGAATTCTTTTCTGTTAGAGTCATATCCAAATTTTAGAACGAGGTACGTACAAGTTGCAAAGCCGGTGAAGCTTCTGTATTCCCGATAC
>ML429215.1:0-63873 GCA_005239525.1 Nicotiana knightiana | reverse complement strand
CCCCCCCCCCCTGCTCGAGCTGTCCACTCGGGTAAGCCTAGTCTAGAACAAAACTCCAGGATTTAAACTTAGTATAACATAGCCTCATGACCGATTCCCTAGTAGGAACGATTATTTGCATCACGTGCATTTGACTTAGGGGACTCAACACAGGGGTTGGGTCCGTCTAGGATAGGTGAACCCAAAATAAAAGACCATACTGATGCATCTTACGTGCTACTTGGCATTTGTTTGTTTCAGAATGCATGTTGACGGGCTTCTAGAATAGGAAAGAAAATAAAAAAAAACAAAGAGTGAGAGATATGTATTTGAAATCCTGAAACTCTGTCTAAAAGAAAGGANAAAAAAAAAAAAAAAAAAAATCCAAAAATATTTTCCTTTAAATCCCTCCTTAAGAAAATCCCAAACAAATAAGAGAAAAGAAAAGGATTTTAAACCAAAAAAAAAAGAATATTTTCCTTCTTTCCAAAGTCTTTCATATGTTAAAAATTTTAAAAAGGAAATAAAAATCAATCAAAAAATCAAACATATCCTTCAGAAATACTTTTCCAAGAAAAAAAATCAAAAAAGCGAAATTCCAAAAAATATTTTCTTTTTTTAAGAAGTCTTTATCTCAAAAATCTCAAAAAAAAAAAATCATCAATCAAAAGTCAAAATCCAAAATACTTTTTTCTTTATCTTGAAGTATTTTTCCCAAAAAAAAAGATATTCTCTTTCTTCTATAGAAGTGTTTTTTCCAAAAAAAAATTTAATTAAAAAATCAGAAACAAAATCGAAAAATATTTCCTTTTTCTTTCAAAAAAAAAAACGAAATTTGAAGAAAAAAATCAAATTCCAAAATATTTTCTTTCTTCTTTAGAAGTCTTCATTTCAAAATTTTCAAAGAAAAAATAAAGAAAAATCAAATCAAAATCGAAAAATCAAATAATATATATATATTTTTTTAGAAGTCTTTCTTTCAAACATTTGAATCAAAACACAAAAAAAAAGAAGTCAAAAATACTTTCTTTCTCCTTTTAAAGCCTTTCTAAAAAAAAAAATTCAAAAAAAATATGCCTGAGTTTTATAAAAGAAAAAAAAGAGTGAGCTTATTTGCACCATTCTCAATCTTCCCGAATTATGCAAGATCTGATTCATGCGGCATCATGATACGTAGGCAATCCTCATCGAATTCGATCATAGCCATAAACAAATCGAATAAAAGAGAAAGAGAGAAAAATTGAGCGAAAAAATAAAGAATAGAGTGAAAAGAAAGTGAAAAGAAAGAAAGAAAGAGAGTGACAAAATAATTGAGAAAAACAAAGAGCGAAAATAACAAGAAACCGAAATATGAAAAGAAAAAAAAAAGAAAAAAAAAAGAGAGAGATAAAATTGGAAAGGGACATCTAAAGTCCGGGATGAAACACGCAACCATTCAATCACATGATAGAAGCGTTTAACTGTTAGGTGCATTGCATCCCAACATGCGATTTCCTATTTGTTAAATGTCTCAAACTAACCAGGTTGTTGTATGTGCAAAAAAGCCAGGTTTTGGTGGTTGGTTTTGTTTGTAGTCTAGCCTCCTTCCCTCACAAGATCCAAAGGTAAAAATGGCCTCCAAAAGCAATCTGCCAATCATCGGTCCTGAGGATAGCCCGGCATCGGCTATTCCGCAGCCTGAATCAGCAACTGCTGAAGAAAACAGAACGTTGCATCGCCGCATTTTGGAAATGTGGGACGCCTGGTCTAATGGTAGGGGACCGCCAAGTGTAATCCCTCATTTTTTGGATTTGATTCCCGGTCCAGATGGGATTTCCAACATCCTTGTGCCCAATTCAGTCTTCCCATGTGGGCGCCCTCTAATGCCACCTAATTGCCCCGGAATGCCTTATGTGGATCACCCTCAGGCGCCGGATTCAAGGGCACCGCCAGCAATATTCGCTGCACCACCAATCTTCACCATGGAACAGCCAATAGTGCCCAAGCCAAACTCTTACCCTCAGCACTCGCAATATGAGTCTCCCATGGGTCACCAAAAAGCAATGAGAAACCCCGAGCAAGAAGAAATGGCTCGTAAGATGAGAAGCCTAGAGCAAAGCTTAAAGAACATACAAGGTTTGAGTGGTCAGAAGAGTCTATCCTACTACAATTTATGCATGTTTCCACATGTTCACCTGCCAGTTGGTTTCAAGACGCCAAAGTTTGAAAAATATGACGGGCACGGAGACCCGATGGCTCACTTGAAACGATATTGTAACCAGCTGAGGGGTGCTGATGGAAAAGAAGAGTTGCTGATGGCCTATTTCGGAGAAAGCCTTACCGGGATCGCTTCTGAATGGTATATAGATCAAGAAAGTACCCATTGTCATATGTGGGACAATTTGGCCCGAGACTTTGTCCGCCAGTTCCAATATAATGTAGACATCGCTCCCGACAGGAACTCTTTGTCTAATTTGAAAAAGAAAATTGCGGAAAGCTTTCGCGAATATGCTGTCAAATGGCGTGAGCAATCTGCCAGGGTAAAGCCTCCAATGGACGAAGCAGAAATGGTTACGGTCTTCCTACTGGCCCAAAAGGCGGACTACTTCCAGAATATGATGTCTGCTATGGGTAGACCATTTGTTGAAGCTATAAAAATTGGGGAGATGGTCGAAAGAGGTTTAGAAACGGGCCGAATTTTGAGTCAAGCTGCTTTTAAGGCTACATCGCAGGTCGTTCAGAATGGTTCAGAGGGTTTGATGAACAAAAACGAGATAGAAGAGGGAGCTATGATGGCTTCGAGCTCGGAGGGGGCCCACAGGGCATTCAACCAATCATATATGCTTCCTGAAATCCCAGAACACTATTACCCCTATCAAGTCTCTCACCGACTGGAATGAATGCAAGGCTGCCCATACTCACTGCTTTCCTACTCAATGCATAGGCCACCACATTGGCCTTCCCCGGATGATACAATATAGTGATGTCATAATCCTTCAATAACTCTAACTACCTCCTCTGTCTCAAATTAAGATCCTATTGCTTGAACAAGTACTGGAGACTGCGATGATCCGTGTAAACCTCACACAGCACACCATAAAGATAGTGCCTCCATATTTTCAATGCGTGAACAATGGCTGCCAACTCTAAGTCATGGACAGGGTAATTATTCTCATGGACTTTCAACTGCCGAGACGCATATGCAATAACCCTGCCTTCCTACATCAATACTGCTCCAAGCCCAACACGGTAAGAATCACAATATACCGTGAAAGATCCTGAACCTAATGGTAACACCAACACCGGTGCTGAAGCCAAGGCTATCTTGAGCTTCTAAAATCTCGCTCACACTCGTCCGACCATTTGAATGGGGCACCTTTCTGAGTCAATCTAGTCAATGGGGCTGCTATAGATGAAAATCCCTCCACAAAACGACGATAGTAACCCGCCAAACCCAAGAAGCTCCTGATTTTCGTGGCTAAAGTGGGCGTAGGCCAGTTCTTGAATGCCTCTATCTTCTTAGGATCTACCTGAATACCTTCTGCTGATACGATATGACCTAAGAAAGCTACTGAATCCAACCAAAACTCATACTTTGAAAATTTTGCATACAACTGTTTATCCCTTAAAGTCTAGAACGCTATCCGGAGATGCTGCTCATGTTCCTCCCGGATGCGGGAGTATATTAGAATATCATCAATGAACACTATTACGAAGGAATCTAGATGTGTCTTGAAAACCCAATTCATCAAGTCCATAAAGGTTGTTGGGGCATTAGTCAAACCAAAAGACATCACTAGAAATTCATAGTGCCCATACCTCGTTCGAAAGGTTGTCTTAGGAACATCGGGTGCCCTAATCTTCAACTGATGGTAGCCCGATCTCAAATCAATTTTTGAAAATACTATGGCACCCTGAAGCTGATCAAAATAAGGCAAATAAGAGCCACGACCACCTGAGGCCTATGGGACATCTGAAGTGCTGACTGAAATGGCCTGGAAGAATGGACTCTACCTTGAGTATCCCTGCCTCCAGACGAGGCACCGCTAAATCTACTGGAATGGCGACGTCTCTTGTCCGAACCCTGACCTCCCAGTCCGAGAACCATCTCTACTCTCCTGGCCACATTGGCTGCATCCTGAAAAGAAATCTCGCTGCCTGTCTCCTTAGACATATGCAATCTGATCGGTTGAGCAAGGCCCTCAATAAATCTTCTGACCCTTTCTCTCTTCGTGGGCAACAAAAGAATAGCATGTCTAGCCAAATCCACAAAGCAATTCTCATACTGGGTGACAGTCATGCTTGCCTGCTGAAGTCGCTTAAACTGATGACGTCACTCCTCTCTAGTAGTGATAGGAAGAAAATTCTCCAAAAATAGATGTGAAAATTAATCCCAAGTCAGAGCAGGTGACCTAGCTGGTCTAGTCAACAAATAATCCCTCCACCATTTCTTGGCGGAACTAGTCATCTGAAAAGCGGTGAAGTCGACCCCATTGGTCTACAAAATACTCATGCTCCGAAGAACCTCATGACAGCTATCAAGATATTCTTGAGGATCCTCTGAAGTAGCACCACTGAAATGAATAGGGAAAAGCTTGATAAACCTGTCCAGTCTCCACAAAGCTTCGGAGGACATAGCTTCTCCATCAACAAGTGATGCTGCAGCGACTGGCTGAACTACCCTAGCTGGATTGGCTGCTGGGGTCTGAATCTGTGGAGTAGTTTGATCAGGAGTGTGGATAGCAGGAGTCTGTACCCTTACTCCAGCCTGAGATACGGCTGCTGCCATGGGGAGTGCGCTAGTCTGGGCTACACCCTCCATAAGGCCCACTAATTGGACCAAAGCATCCTGAAGCACCGGGGTAGCAATAAACCCCTCTAGGACCTGAGTTGGTCCCGCTGGAACGATCTGAGCTGGAGCCCCCTCATCAATCTCTATCTAGGCCTCCGCAGCTGGGGCTGCCGTCTGAGCAATGGGCTGAGTCCTGCCCCTACCTCGGCCTCTGCTCCTAGTAGGAGCTACTGCTGCTGGAGGACCTGACCGTTGGTCAGCGGAAGAGGAAGCATGTGTCCTCTCCATCTGCGAGAGAATAAAAGAGTTCAATCAGTAATAGAGATAACAAGAATCGCACGATAGAGTAGAAATAAAAATTAAGTTTATTCCTAACTTCATAGCCTCTGAGAGATAAGTGCAGACGTCTTTATACCGATCCTTCAGCCTCTATTAATATTTTTCATGAATTGTGAGACCTAGGCAACCTAGTGCTCTGATACCAACTTATCACGATCCAAATTTTCAATCCTCATGATCGTGATGGCGCTTAACATCACACTTGATAGGCAAGCCAATGTTAGAAATCAATTAACCGTTTTCTTAAAACAATTTAATTAAATATGAGTAAGCAGTTTAGAATAATGCGAAATATAATACTATCCAATAGAGGAATCAAGAATAATATACGAATTAATGAAATGAAACTCGAAACTAATTCTAATGTCTAGATACCTAGGGTCTGGAGTCACAATTCACGAACTACTAAAGAATACTACAAGTATTTGGCTGAAAGAAATATATATTTTCTTTGAATGAAATAAAAAAACACTCTAAATAATGTTGAGAAGACTCAAGGAATCTGCGGACGCCAGTACATCTACCTCGTGTCTCCATACGAATGCTCAGCTACTACTCGATAACTCAACTTTGGCCAGAACCTGGATCGCACAAGAAGTGCAGAGTGTAGTATCAGTACAACCGACCCCATGTACTGGTAAGTGTCGAGCCTAACCTTGACGAAGTAGTGACGAGGCTACGACTGGGCATTTATAACACAACCCGGATACAATGTATAATAAAGCAAGAAGGGAATAATAAACTAATTAAACAGTAACTTGCAACAATTAATAAAACAACTCGGTTAACTTTTCCGGATCTCAGCTATAACCAATCCTCACGAAAATTTCCAAGTTTCAAATTAAAATAACGGTAAAAGCGGAGTATGGGAACAATAGAATAAAACAGTAAGTTTTCCAGTCTTTATCATATAATCAGTAAAACATGAATATCCTCCCTTATTGCTCCTTGTTGCGGCGCGCAACCCGCTCCTACCTGTCCACCCTTATCGATCCTCCTTATATATATCACCCTTATTTTTCCTGTTGCAGCGTGCAACCCGATCCCACCTGTCCTCCCTTATTACTCCTTGTTGTGACGTGCAACCCGCTCCCACCTGACAATCACATCTCTTTATTTATAAAAATATTTCACAATTTAGGTCAAAACCTTTCACAATATTTATGTCTCAACAATTGTAAGCAGAAAGTTGTACTATTCATGAACTTCATCAATTATCATTTCACAATGAAACAAACTACAGTGTATCGTAAAACAATGTCAACCAGCTCAACCCTTTTTTTACCACAATGAAGCCAAGGGATAAACTACACTTCCAAATACGTGAAACAATGTTTAACAAGTTGATAAAAACAAGTATACATGGAGGCATTGAAGGCACGAAAAATATCAAGACAGGAATATAGTGAATTGGAACCGGGGAAGAGATCGTGTTAAATAGATAATTTGGTGGTGCATAGATACTCGTCACCTCACCAATACACCACACACATGAAATTTCACATAGTATTTAAGTTGGGGATCCCTATTCCCTCAAGTCAAGGTTAAACCAAACACTTACCTCGATCTCACAAGCAACTCACTGCTCAAGCACAACTTTTCCTTAAGAATTCACCTCCAATCCACTCGTATCTAATCATAATTAGTTTACTCTCATTAATTATTGCTAAAGGAACTAACTTTAATGTAAAATTATGATTTTCTTTAGTTTTCCCATCCAAAGACAAAAATCGACCCCGGGCCCGATTGGTCCAAACTCGAGGTTCAGACCAAAATCTGTTTATCCATTCTCCCCCGATCCTGGATATACCATTAGCTTGGAGTCCGACCTCAATTCGAGGTCTAAATTCCTAAATTTTGAAATTCCTAAGTTCTACCCAAAAATCCCATTTTTTCTCCATGAAAACTCTAGATTCTAGGTTGAAATCATTGTTAAAAGTTTCAAGAGATTGAAAGGAATTAGTTAGAAATCAATTACCTATGATTTGGAGAAGTTTGGGTCTTTGGAAAATCGCCTATAGAGGTTTAGGTTTTGAGAGAATTAAAAAATGGATGAAAATCCCGTAAAAAATCTCACTTAACAGGCTGCGGTTATTGCAAATGCGATCAGGGGTTCGCAATTGCGAACCCTTCGAAATTACTACTGCCTTCGCATTTACTACTTAAATGTCGCATTTGCGACATCTGGTCATCCTGGCAATCTTTGCATTTGCAAAGAGAAATCTCGCATTTGCGAGAATGGCCTTCCCAGGCCTTTGTCGCATTTGCGACAAAATGTGTCGAATTTCCCAGGCCTGCCAGATTCGCATTTGTGAGGCCTGATCTCGCAATTGCGAGATCAGAGGCCTGGTGACAGACACCAGATGCACCAGCTGAGATTTCTAAGTTCTAAACACTCTGTGGCCTACCTGAAACTCACCCAAGCCCTTGGGGTTCCAAACCAAACATGCACAAAAGTCTAAACATATCAAATATCATACGGACTTGCTCGTGCGATCAAATCACAAAAATAACATTTAAAACTACGAATTCAACCTCAAAACTCATGATTTTCTCAAGAACACTTCAATTTCACTAATTTCTCAACCGGACGTCCTAATCACATCGAATCAATTCCGATTCTCACCAAATTTCACAGATAGGACTTAAATATCATAACGAACCTGTACCGGGTTCCGGAATCAAAATACGGGCCCGATTCCAACGATTTCAAACATTAATTCATTTCTTTATTTCCTTAAAAATCCAGCATACAATTTTCTTCAAAAATTTATTTCTAAAGCTAGGGACCTAGGAATTTAATTCCGGACATACGCCCAAGTCCCATATTTTACTGTGACCTCCCGAGATATCGGAACACAGATCCGAGTCCTTTTACTCAAAATGTTGACCCGTGGAAACTAAAAACAAAATTTTAAATTCCAAAATTATTATTTCTCATATTTTCACATAAAAGCTTTCCGGTTTCACGCCCGGGCTGTGCACACAAATCGACGTAATTAAAATTTGTATTTTTAAGGTTAATGAGCCTGGAATGGAGTCTTAATTCATAAGATGACCCTTTGGATCATCACAAAATTCAAGTATTCTATTAATGTTATTGTCACGACCCCAAAACCAGACGGTCGTGATAGCGCCTATCGTGGAACTAGGCAAGCCTGCACTCTTAACCAATTCGATTTATATCATAACAATATTTAAATATTACCTATTTTCATTAGTGAAAAACCGAAATAAAGGATAAAATCAAACCCAAAATACTGTAATAAAAGGAGAAATCCCAACATCCGGTGTCACTAAGTCATGAGCCATACTACAACTGTGTCAAAATACATCAAGACAGTGTTTTTCTGGGAAATAACTAACAAAATACACAAAGGAGGATAGGAAAGGAGAAAGGCGGGTCTGCGATCGCCAAGCAGCAACCTCGCACTCTCCGAAGATGAATCGCAACAACGATCAACTGGCACTATCGTGACCTGAGATACCTAAATCTGCACACAAGATGCAAGGGGTAACGTGAGTACACCAACTCAGTAAGTAACAAGCCCAAACTGTGGGCTGAGAGGTAGTGACAGAATAAACCTCAACATTTATAACATGATCAGTGTATAGAAATTTAGGCATGATTTCAGTTAACTAGACAGCTCAAAGTGAAATAGGACAAATACAATTTAACATATATAACTCAACGTATTTTACATGTCAATGCATCAACTGTATGAAATGCACAATGTGCTCCCACTCTTAAATGCTCGTCCACTCAGTACTGTATATGGCTCGCCTGGCCCAGGGAAGATCCATCCTAGAATATATACATATATCTGACAGAAGTCACTCAGTACTGAGGAAGGCCAATCCTTCCATATGGAGAAGATCCATCTCTAGATAATGATACACCTCACAACCACTCGGTACTGTATATGGCTCAACGGCCCAGGGAAGATCCATCCCCGTATACGTATACACATCACTGATATCAGTCGCTCAGTACCGAGGAAACAAGCCGATCCAGCCTTTTGGAGAAGATCCATCTCCAAATATAAACACTTCGGACAAGATCCATGTCTAGGGAAGATCCATCCCTCAAATATCACTGCGCTCACTGGGGGTGTGTTACAGACTCTGGAGGGGCTCCTACAGCTCAAGCGTTAACATAAGCCAGATCCAGACATAAATCAATATAACATGCTGCAGCGTGCAGCCCGATCCCATAACTACCACTCAATATCAGGCTCTCGGCCTCACACAGTCATCACTCTCCAGTCTCGCTCACATGGGCTCACAATGCATGAACTAGCCCGAATCAATGATATTATGTGAAAAATAACAATTACCGAGACTGAGACATGATATGATATGCAATGATAGGACTGAGTATATAATAGCAATGAAACACATGAGATGACAGCACTAAACGATTACTCGGGTCTCAACAACATCGGGTGAAGCCTTAACATAATATCTAGCATGATTTATAGCATGTTTGCATTAATCACATTGATAGAAGCACATATATCAACAAGAAGGAACCACTAAACGGTGCCATGGGATGAACCAGGTCACAAGTCTCACGGTGCACGCCCGCACTCCTGTCACTTGGCATGGCATATATGTGAAGTGACGAGTACTTATGCGCCACCAATTTATCTGTCTTGCCTGTTTATTTCATGTTCCTCTTATATTGTTTCCTTCCCTGCCTTAACTGTTACATGCTTTACTTGTATTTTCATGCCTAATTGCTACTTGTTAGACATCATTTCTCCTTCTTGAAGGTATTAGTTATCATGTACCTTCATTGTCTCTTATCATTTGTTTAAGTTGTTTTATTGGTGATTTTATGATATATTCTGGATTGGTCTCGCTGAGTAGAATTACTTGTGTAAGGTTTTATAGAGTACAAACTTCCCATTTGCTTTGTTTTGAAGTTTAAGTATTGTGAATGGTTTTGTGTTAAATTGTGAAATTTCTGTACTTACTGAGTAATTGATACTGATATGGTGGGATCGGGTTGCACGCTGCAACATGTGGAATAGGGGTGATATATTGAGGAGGAATAAGGGTGAATTGATATTATACGGTGGGATCGGGTTGCACGCTGCAACATGTGAAATAAGGGTGGATTGTGGTGAAATAAGAGTGAATTGTGATTGTGATTATTGTGATATGGTGGGATCGGATTGCACACCGCAACACTTTTATTTATATTATGTTTTTATGTTATTAAGAGGAAATAAGGGAGTATTATGATATGTACGGTGGGGTCGGGTTGCGCCCCACAACAATCTATATGTTCACGACTGTCTTAGTTGTGTGGTAGTCTTGAATTGCACTTAAGGATTGGTAATAGCTGAACACTGATGAAATGTGTTGGATACTGCATTACTTCTAGCAAGTTACTGTTTTACTTTATTCTGTCTTTTTTTTCTGCTTTTATTATTTACCGTATGCAGATTATATTGTGAGTGTCCCGCCGTAGCCTCGTCACTCCTTTGTCGAGGTTAGTCGCGGCACTTACCAGTACATGGGGTCGGTTGTACTGATACTACACTCTGCACTTCCTGTATATATTTTGGAGCAGGTTGTGGTTGATCGAGAGTTTGGCTGTAGACTTCATTGCTAGGAGACCCAAGGTAGTCTTGTTGGCGTCCGCAGGCCCTGGCGTCCCCTTCTATACCCTTATACTTTACTATTTTTCCTTATTTCACAAACATTTTTATTTTCTTTCGGACAAATACTTGTAGCAAAAATCTTAGTATGTTCGTGAATTATGACTCCGGATTCTGGGTAGTAATAGTATGTAATTAAAGTTGTTATTTATATAGTTTCACATTTATTTTGATTTATTATAGCTTGTTTATTGGTAACTGCCTAAATGTAAAGAATTGGCTAAATAACCTCTAACATTGGCTTGCCTAGCCAGTGTAATGTTAGGCGCCATCACGATCCCAACGGTGGAGATTCCGGATCGTGACAAGTTGGTATCAGAGCATTAGATTGCATAGGTCTCACAATTCACAAACGAGCTTGGTAGAGTTTGGGGGATCGGTACGGAGACATCTGTGCTTATCTTGCAGAGGCTATAAAGTTTAGGAAAAAAATTTCACTTTTATTCGTCTTTGTCATGTGACTTTGTTTTCTCAATATTGATTGAACTCTCCTACTCTTATTCTCTCGCAAATGGCGAGAACGCGTATCGCTTCTTCAGCTGAGGTCGAGGCCGTGCCAGAGGTCGGGGCAGGGCTCATCCCAGAGTCCGTGCAGCAACCCCAACAATGGAGCCTCAGGTAGAGTTTGACGAGGAGGTTCCAGCTCAGATTATTCATGTCGGGCCAGCTCAGGTCCCGGAGGGGTTCATTGCCACCCTAGTGTTTCAGGATGCTTTGGTCCGTTTGGTGGGCCTTATGGAGAGTGTGGCCCCGATTGGCGCATTTCCCATGGTACCAGTCGTGTCTCAGGCTAGATGAGAAGCCTAAGCTCCTGCGACTCTCACTCCGGAGATGGCTCCCCAGTTTCAGACTCCAGCAGCTCATCCAGTTGGAGTTGTTCAGCCGGTTGCTGCGGCACAGAAAGACCGGTGATGGGTCAGCTATGTCTTCTGAGGCTTTGTGGAGATTGGATAGGTTTACCAAGCTCTTTCTAGTCTATTTCAGTGGTGCTACTTCAGTGGATCCTCAGGAGTATCTTGACAGTTGTCATGAGGTTCTTCGGAATATGTTGTCATGAGGTTCTTCGGAATTGGAGACCAATGGGGTCGACTTTGTTGCTTTTCAGATGTTTGGTTTCGCCAAGAAATGGTGGAGGGATTATTTGTTGACCAGACCAGCTGGGTCTCCAGCTCTTACCTGGGACTAGTTCTCTCAGCTCCTCCTAGAGAAGTTTCTGTCTATCACCTTGAGAAAGGAGCACCACCGTCAGTTCGAGCGTCTCCAGCAGGGAAGTATGATTGTTACACAGTATGTGACCCATTTTGTAGATTTGGCCCGTCATGCTCTTCTTCTGCTTCCCACCGAGAGAGAGAGAGTGAGGAGGTTTATTGACAGACTTGCTCAGCCAATAAAATTTCTTTTCAGGCAGCTGTCAATGTCGTCAGGCGAGTCGAGATGATTCTTACGCAGTGAGGTCAGGGCTCTGACAAGAGACCTCGTCATTCCAGTGGGTTTAGCGGTGCCTCATATGGAGGCAGGGGTACTTTTGGTTGAGTCCATCCTCCCAGGTCATTCCATTCAACGCTTCAGGCATCTCACCGTGCTTCAGAGAGTCGTGGTCCTTATGTGCCTCCTTCTGGGTAGCCAGCCCACAGTGCACCACCAGCTCCTACCAGTGCACCTCCTATTCATAGTTATTACCATGGTCATCCGGCCCGTTCGGGTCAGTCTCAGTTTCCACAGCCACAGTATCAAGATGGATGTTTCGAGTGTGGTGGTTATGGGCATATCAGGAGGACCTATCCAAGATTGTTAGGTGTTCCGCCACAGCAGCAGGGTTCTCGTGCCATGGTTCCGACACCAATTTTTGCACCGCCTGCTCAGCCAGCCAGAGGCAGGGGTCAGGCAGTTAGAGGTAGGGGACAAACTGCTAAAGGTGGA
Source organism: Nicotiana knightiana (assembly GCA_005239525.1). NCBI lineage: Eukaryota > Viridiplantae > Streptophyta > Magnoliopsida > Solanales > Solanaceae > Nicotiana > Nicotiana knightiana. The sequence goes on along the minus strand of ML429215.1, from coordinate 51,195 downwards.
GGTCAGGACGTTAGAGGTGGAGGCCCGCCAGCTAGAGGTCGTCCCAGGGATATGGTTCAGAGTGGTGGGGCCCATCACCGGTGTTATGCTTTTCCAGCCAGACCTGAGGCTGATTCATCAGATGCTATTATTACAGGTATTGTTTCAGTTTGCAATAGAGATGCTTCAGTTCTATTTGATCCGGCGTCTACTTACTCCTATGTGTCATCCTATTTTGCTTTATATTTTGTTGTGCCTCGTGATTATTTGAGTGACCCTGTATATGTGTCCACACCTGTGGGGGATGCTATTATTGTAGATTGTGTTTATATTTCGTGTGTGGTCACTATTGGGAGTCTTGAGACTAGTGTATATCTTCTACTCCTCGATATGGTTGATTTTGATGTAATATTGGGAATGGATTGGTTGTCAACTTATCACACTATATTGGATTGTCACGCCAAGACGGTGACTTTAGCCTTGCCGAGGTTGCCTCGATTAGAGTGGAGAGGGACTCATGGCTATTCTACCAGCAGTTTATCTCTTATATGAAGACTCGACGTTTGGTCGAGAAGGGGTTTGGCTTATTTGGCTTATGTTCGTGATTCTAGTGCAGAGGTTCCTTCCATGGATTCAGTTCCAGTTGTTCATGAGTTTCCAGAGGTATTTCCTGCAGACCTGTCGGGATTCCGCCGACGGGGATATTGATTTCTGTATTGATTTGGCTCCGGGCACTCATCCCATTTCCATTCCACCATACCGGATGACCCCGCCATAGTTGAAATAATCGAAGGAATAGTTGTAGGATTTTCTTGATAAGGGCTTTATTATACCTAGTGTCTCGCCCTGGGATGTACCGGTGTTGTTTGTGAAGAAGAAAGATGTGTCTATGAGGATGTGTATAGATTATCGGCAATTGAACAAAGTCACCATCAAGAACAAGTATCCATTGCCGAGTATTGATGATATATTTGATCAGCTTCAGGGTGCCAAGGTGTTTTCGAAGATTGAGTTGAGATCTGGCTACCATCAGTTTAGGATTAGGGCATCCGATGTCCCTAAGATAGCTCTTCAGACGAGGTATGAGCACTATGAGTTTCTGGTGATGTCATTTGGGTTGACAAATTCCCAAATAGCATTCATAGATTTTATGAACCGAGTGTTCAAGACTTATTTGGACTCCTTTGTGATTATGTTTATTGACGACATCTTGATATACTCTCGCATTCGAGAGGAGCATCAGCAACACCTGAGGATTGTGCTTCAGACTCTGAAAGACAGCCAGTTGTATGCTAAATTTTCGAAATGCGAGTTTTGGGCCTTATTCAGTCGCTTTATTAGGAAATGTTGTATCAGCAGAGGGCACAGGTAGATCCTAAGAATATTGAGGTAGTCCAGAACTGACCCAGGCCCACTTAAGCCACGGAGATCAGAAGTTTCTTCGATTTGGCGGGCTATTACTGTCGATTTGTGGAGGGATTCTCATCTATAGGAGCCCCGTTGACCAGGTTGACCCAGAAAGGTGCCCCGTTCAGATTATTAAACGAGTGTGGGGCGAGATTTCAGATGCTCAAGATAGCTTCGACTACAACGCCTGTGTTGGTGTTACCATCAGGTTCAGGATCTTACACAGTATATTCTGATGCTTCCCGTGTTGGGCTCAGAGCAGTATTAATGCAGGAGGGAAGGGTGATTTCATGTGCGTCTCGGCAGTTGAAGGTTCATGAGAAGAATTACCATGTCCATGATTTAGAGTTGGCACCCATTGTTCATGCGCTGAAGAGTTGGAGGCAATATCTTTATGGTGTGTCATGTGAGGTTTTCACGGATCATCGCAGCCTTCAATATTTGTTTAAGCAAAAGGATCTCAATTTGAGGCAGAGAAGGTGGTTGGAGCTATTGAAAGACTATGATATCACTATCTTGCACCATCCTGGGAAGGCCAATGTGGTGGCCGACACATTGAGTAGGAAGGCAGCGAGTATGGGCAACCTTGCATTTATTCCAGTTGGTGAGAGGCCACTAGCATCAGATGTTCGGACTTTGGCCAACCATTTCATGAGGTTGGATATTTCAGATCTCAGTCGTGTTCTAGCTTGCATAGTTGCTCGGTCTTCTTTGTTTGAGCGTGTCGAAGATCGGCAGTATAACGATCCTCATTTGTTGGTCCTTAGGGACACAGTGCGGTACAGTGGTGCCAAGTAGGTTACTGTTGGAGATGACAGAGTCTTGAGGATGCAGGGTCGTGTTTGTGTGCCTAATGTGGATGGGCTTCGTGAGTTGATCCTTGAGGAGGCCCACAACTCCCGATATCTATTCACCCGGACGCTGCCAAGATGTACCAGGACTTGCCGCATTATTATTTGTGGAGGAGGATAAGAAGGATATAGTTTCTTATGTAGCTCGGTGCCTGAATTGTCAGCAAGTGAAGTATGAGCATCAGAGACCTGGTGGTTTGCTCCAGCAGATAGAGATTCCTGAGTGGAAGTGGGAGCATATCACTATGGTTTTTGTTGTTGGACTCCCATAGACTTAGAGGAAGTTCGATGCCCTTTGGGTCATTGTGGATAGGCTGACTAAGTCAGTGCACTTCATTCCTGTGGCAGTTACTTATTCTTCGAAACGGTTGGCAGAGATTTATATTCGTGAGATCGTCCATGTTCACGGTGTGCCCGTGTCTATCATTTCTAATCGAGGTACGCAGTTCACCTCACAATTCTGGAGGGCAACAAAACGTAAGTTGGGCATGCGGGTTGAGTTGAGCACATCATTTCATCCTCAGATGGATGGACAGTACGAGCGCACTATTCAGATCTTGGAGGATATGCTTCGCGCATGTGTCATAGATTCCGGAGGATCGTGGGATTCATTCTTTCCCCTTGCAGAGTTTGCATACAACAACAGCTACCAGCCGAGCATTCAGATGGCTCCCTATGAGGCATTATATGGTAGGCGGTGTCGGTCGCTAGTTGGGTGGTTTGAGTCGGGGGAGGCTCGGTTATTGGGTACTGATCTGGTACAGGATACCTTAGATAAGATCAAGATTATACAGGATCGACTTCGCACAGATCATTCCAAGAAAAAGAGTTATGTCGACAGTAGAGTTCGTGATGTGGCATTTATGGTCGGGGAGAGAGTGTTTCTTCGGGTATCATTTATGAAGGGTGTCATGAGGTTTCGGAAGAAGGGAAAGCTGAGCCCTAGATACATCGGACCTTTTGAGATTCTCGAGAGAGTGGGAGAGGTGGCTTACAGGCTTGCGTTACCTCCGGTGTTATCAGCAGTTCATCCAGTATTCCATGTGTCCATGCTCTGAAAGTATCATGGAGATCCGTCCCACGTGTTAAATTTCAGCTCTATCCAGTTGAACAAGGATTTGACTTATGAGGAGGAGCCAGTGGCTATTCTAGCCTGGCAGGTTTGTCAGTTGAGATCGAAGAGTTATCCTTCAGTCTGAGTGCAGTGGAGAGGCCATCCCGTCGAGGAAGATACTTGGGAGTCCGAGTCGGACATGCGAAGTAGATATCCCCACCTATTCACCAGTTCAGGTACTTTTCTATATACGTTCGAGGACGAACAATTATTTTAGAGGTGGAGAATGTGATGAGCTGATACGTCATCTTACGTTTTAGAACCAAACTCTGTGTTTCAAAACCTTTAGAACCTTATTCTAGCCTTCCTTGATTTGTATGCGCAATCCAGGTATTGACCCGGAAGGCTTATATGTTAAAAACCAAAAACTGATAAAAATAAGAATCTCTGCCTTGAAAGTTAATTATAGTTGACTTCGGTCAATGTTTTGAGTAAACAGACCCGGACCCATATTTTTGCGGTCTCGATGGGTCCATATTGAAATATGTGGCCTGTATATATGCCCGAAATCAAGTTCCGAGGTCCCTAGCTTGAGATATGATTTTTTTGTTGAAAATTAAACGTCTAAAAATTTAATGATTTTAAGAATTGATTGATGTTTGGCATTGTTGAAATGGGGCCCGTATTTTGGTTTCAGGGCCCGGTACAGGTCCAATATAATAATTATGACTTGTCTGTGAATTTTGGAAAAAAATGGAGTTAGTTCGACGTGATTCGGACGTCCGGTTGTGAAAATAGAAGTTATAAAGCCTTCTTAAAAATTTCAATCGATTTGGTGTTCAATTCGTAGTTCTAGGAGTTATTTAGGCGATTTGATCGCGCGAGCAAGTTCATATGATGTTTTAGGACTTGTGTGCATGTTTGGTTTGGAGGCCTGAGGGCTCGGGTGAGTTTCGGATAGGCTACGAGATGTTTTGGACTTAGAAAAAATCTAGTTTTCTGCAGTTTCACGTGCCTTCTGGTTTCCTTCTTCGCGTTCGCGAAGGCACTCTCGCGAACGCGAAGTAGAAACTGGGCTGGCTAGATTTTTTCTCTTCGCGAACGCGGAGCAATGAGGGATTTACCCTTCGCGAATTGCTACTTGGTAGATATCATTTCTCCTTGTTTAAGGTATTAGTTATCCCGTAGCTTCATTGTTTTCAAGCATTTGTTTAAGTTGTTTTATTGGTGCTTTTATGATATATTCTGGATTGGTCACGCTGAGTAGAATTACTTGTGTAAGGTTTTATAGAGTACAAACTTCCTATTTGCTTTGTTTTGAAGTTTATTTGTGAAGGGTTTTGTGTTAAATTGTCAAATTTCTGTACTTACTAAGTAATTGATACTAATATGATGGGATCGGGTTGCGCGCTAAGATATCTTTTTAATTCTATCGTGTGATTTGCACAAATTGCATTTTAATCTAATGATGGAAATATTTCTCTTATTAAATGCACTACCATTACCACTGGAATTGATAACTAAGTGTTCAGGAAGAACCAAATCATAATTGGATTCTCTTCTTCGTTTCTGACACGAAGCAAGAAGACATTGAATACTGGATCTGTTCTTGCTTTATAATTCTTGTCAGTTGAATCTTTTTCATTTGAGGCCAGAAGTATAAATTTTGGCAAGATAGCTTTTACAGTTTCTGTTTTTGTCGATTTTGGAACTACTGGTAAAACATGACAAAAATCACATCCCATACCATTAATTTTGCACAAAACGGTTCATTAATATCCAATATATCTCTAGAACTTCGGGCAATTATTTCAATCGTTTAATACTTAGCCATAAGTGTTGCATCCCATATTATCAATTTTGCTTTCCTTATAAATTTAGCACTATTGCTCTGCTTTGATATATTTGTGATGGTTATTTAAGTTGTTTGAATAGGTATATCAAATCTAAAGTGGGTGGCCTCACAATAAAATTGTTGTTGGTACACCACTTGCTATTGTTGCTTATAGTGTCATGCCTATCAATATGATGTTTGCAAGTAATGCATGACATAGAAATATTATTTTGATTCCGCCGGAGGCATCTACAAAGAATAATCACATTATACCAGAATTGAATCTTTATGATATAGTCTTGAAAGCTTTTTTTTTTTTAGGATTTAGCTTTGATTGTGCTTCCTCGGACACTTGTATAGTATTTTAATTCTTAATACTATAATATGTACCCTAAGATTTTTTTTAACTTGAATAAGAATTTTACTCTTATGATGAATTTAACTGACTGAATTGGATTCTCTTGCTAAATAATTAATTAAAATATTTTACTATTTGGTTTTAATATACAAAATAATTTATTTTGTGTTGATTCATATCTAATATTAGTTCATCTCTTGTTTCGAATATTTAACATTAGTTATAATTTTATCCACCAAAAATTTTTATTTTCAAAGAGTAAAATAATGATATGACATTTCACTTTTAGATCATTATATTTGTAGAATCATTAGTGGTATTGACTCTTACCAACCATTTTTTTTTCTCTTTCACACACATTTATATTCTTAAATATTTTCTTAGTTGTTGTTTAATAATTGGATATTTTTCAATATTACACAAAAAATTGATAAAGAAATATTATTTGAGAAGAAAAATAAAATATATTAACGTGGTGGTATCTTTTCTCAATTTCAACTCTTTATTCAATTCATTTAATTTTATTAAACCTTCCTACATATTTTTAATAAGAATTTAATAGACAAAAATTTATTAATTTTAAAATTTTAAATATTAAAAAGATAACCTGTTTTTGGATTAAATATTAAAAAGATAACCTATTTTAAGAAGTATATCCAAAAAGTAATAGCATTACATGACGAAAGATATTTACTTGTTCAATTTTATATGAAAAGGTACCCCGAAAGTAATTATACTAATAGGAATCCTAGTGGTAATCATGCAGGATTTCTAACGTGTAGTATTATGTCCTAAAATAAACAAGATTATAAGGCTAATATCTAGAATTTCAATTATATCTTTTTATTATAAGTTATTATGCTCAATATTATAAGGTTATTTTTGTAAACCGACATTGTATTCATGCTTTTATTATAACTAGTTATATGTACGTGCGTTGCACGTAAATCTTTAGTCAGAGCTTTTATGTGAAAGAACAACTAACTAAATTTAGTAACAAATTACTTACAAGATGAAATGGTCATTATAAACTATCTAATGTGATAAAATAACAACAATCATTTAAATGCTAAAAATTAATGTTATAACTGTAACGACCCCGCCGGTCGTTCCGAGAGTTATAGTCCTGTTTCTTCCATTTCTGCTTCATTATTCGTTGTTCAGATCTATTATGTTGTGTCGGGTCGGTTGGCTCGGGTTCGGAGTGATTTGGAGAGAAATGAGACACTTAGTCTCTTGAGTTGGTTAATTAGTTGGAAAAATCAACCGTAAGTTGACTTATAGGTAAATGATCTGAGAATTTGGTTTTTATGGTTTGGATAGCTTCGTTAGGTGATTTGGGACTGATGAGCGTGTCCGGAATGTGATTCGGAGGTCCGTGGTAGAATTAGGCTTGAATTGGCGAAATTGGATTTTTGGTAATTTTCGGTCGGCAGTTGAAATCACCTATCGGGGTCGGAATGGAATTCCAGAAGTTGGAATAGTTCTGTAGTGTCATTTTTGACGTATGTGCAAAATTTCAGGTCATTCGGACGTGGTTTGGTTGGTTTCGGCATCGTGAGCGAATTTCGGAAGTTTAGAAATCCTTAGGCTTGAATTCGAGGTTAGTTTGGTATTTTGAGGTTGTTTGGAGCGATTCGAAGGTTCGACTAAGTTTGAATGATGTTTTGGCATGTTTGGTTGAGGTCCCTAGGGCCTCGGGTGTGCTTCGGATGCTCAACGGGTCATTTTGGACTTGAAAAGTTGGCAGATTTTCTGGTGTTTTGTTGCAGAAGATTTGTTCTTCGCGATCGCGAAGAGGAGGTCGCGATCGAGTAGGCTTAATTGGGGCTGCGTTGGTGTTGTTCTATGGGATTGCAAAGGTTAGGTCGCGATCGCGTATGTGTGTGCAGTGCTTCGTGAATGCGTGGCCAAGGTCGCGTTTGCGTAGAAGAGGGTGAGCTGGGGAAAGGTAGAGGCGATTACTCTACGTGACCGCGTGAAGCTGGTCGCGGTCGCGTAGGTCTGTGTGGTTTGGGTTCGCGAATGCATGGGATTTTACGTGATCGCGTAAGGTTAATCGAGGGGTAGCATTATTTGTGCTTCGCGATCGCAAGGCTATTTCCTCGATCGTGATGAAGAATTATCTAGGTAGATTTTAAAAGGCTCAAAACGAGGGTTTGAGTTTATAATTCCAAAATTCATTAGAAAGCTCGGGAGAGGGCGCTTTTAGAGAGGATTTTCAGAGGAGTAATTTGGGTAAGGTTTCTTCACTTAATCTTGGTTAAATTCCATGATTGTGTCATCTAAATTGGGAGTTTGGGGTGAAAATTGGGAGAAAAATGGAGGAGAGTTGGGGAGTTTGGCCATTTGATGTGGGATTTTGATGAATCTGATATGGGTAGACTCGTGAGTGAATAAGGATTTTAGTTTTGTAATTTTTATTGAATTCCGAGACGTGGGCCCGAGGGTTGAATTTGGTCAATTTCGGGATTTGTGATGTAAGTTGATAATTTTGATGTGAGCTTCGTTCCTTTAGCATATATTAATGATATAATGCTGATTTTGGTTATAAACGGGGCGATTTGTGGCCGAGTTGAGCGGCAAGGGCATTGAGGAGTAGAGTTTTGGCTTGGTTGAGGTAAGTAACCTTACAAACTTAGTTCTGAGGGTTCGAAACCCCGAACTACGTGTTATGTGATTAGAATTGGGTTCATGATTTTCATAAATCAATTAAGGAAAGGGTTCCTAATCCCTCAAGTCAAAGTTAAACACAACACTTACCTCGCTCCACAGGCCACTCAATGCTCAATTACAACTTTTCCTCTAGTATCCACCTCTAAACCACTCGTATCTTGCCACAATTAACTCAATAATATCAATTATTGCTAAAGGAATCAATTACAATGCATAAATGTTGATTTCCCAAACTTCCCCCAAAAATTAAAAATCAACCTCGGCCCCCTTTGTCAAAGCTCGAGGTTAGGACCAAAACATATTCACCCCCGAGCCCAATTATGTAATCAGTTTTGAAATACAACCTCAATTTGAGGTCTTAACCCCAATTTTCCAAAAATTCCTAATTCTACCCAAACCCCCAATTTCTACCATGGAAATCCTAGATTTTGGGTTGGAAATTCATGAAATGTGATGGGAAATTGAAAGATAGTGGTTTAGAATCACTTACCAACACTTTGGTGAAGAAAATAGCTTGGGAGAATCTCCTCTAGGCCGTCTAGCTTTTGAAAATTTGAAAGAATGGCTTAAGTCCCGTAATGGGACTGTTTAATAGTTGGGCGACAATGTTCATTGCGTTCGAGAGGACACTGTCGCGTTCGCGAAGAGCATAGCTTGCGAAGCTTACGCGATCGCGAGTCCCTCACCGCGTTTGCGAAGGCTACCTCTAGCCTTTTGCATTACTAAGCCCTTGCCCGTGTTCGCGATTAAGAGATGACTAACCCCCCTCCTCCCAGGTCCCTATCACTACACGTTCGCGTTGAGCTGGTCGCGTTCGCGAAGGATAAAGCCCCCATCGCTCTACGTTCGCAAAGAGGAAAATCTAGCCAGCCAAGTTTCTACTTCGTGTTCGCGAGAGTGCCTTCGCGAACGCGAAGAAGGAAACCAAAAGGCACTTGAAACTGCAGAAAACTAGTTTTTTTCTAAGTCCAAAACATCTCGTAGCCTATCAGAAACTCACCCGTGCCCTCGGGGCTCCAAACCGAACATGCACACAAGTCCTAAAACATCATACGAACTTGCTCGCACGATTAAATCGCCTAAACAACACCTAGAATTACGAACTGAAGACCAAATCGAATGAAATTTCCAAGAAGGCTTTAAAACTTCTATTTTCACAACTGGACGTCCGAATCACGTAAAACTAACTTCGTTTCTTACCAAATTTCACAGACACGTCATAATTATTATATTGGACCTGTACCGGACTCCGGAACCAAAATACGGGCTTGGTATCAACAATTCCAAACATCAATCAATTCTTAAAACCATTAAATTTTCAAACTTTTAATTTTCAACAAAAATTCATATCTCGAGCTAGGGACCTCGGAACTCGATTTCGAGCATATGCCCAGGTTCCATATTTCAATACGGACCCACCGGGACCATAAAATACGGGTACAGATCCGTTTACTCAAAACATTGACCGAAGTCAACTAAAATTAACTTGCAAGGTAGAAATTCTTGTTTTTATCAGTTTTTTTAAACATATAAGCCTTCCGAGTCAACACTCGGACTGTGCATGCAAATCGAGGAAAGCTAGAATAAGATTCTAAAGGTTTTGAAACACAGAGTTTTGTTCTAAGACGTAAGATGACTTATCGGGTCATCACATTTACCTTTTAGCGCTTTTAATTACGGCATTATGAATTTATCTTTGAAACGGATCACATGTGCGAAAATCTATTTTGTTAGTGTGCTAGAATCATGTCACGCGTACGTGTATATAATTGATCAAGCTTTATCAATTATTAATATTGTTTTGGCCAAAGTCGCGCGAGTGCGTACTTTTATTTAATTTTGCGATCATAATTATGACACGTGAACATGTATACAATCACGACAGTAAATTAAAAGCGCACCTAAAGCAAACTACGATCTTCATAAGTTATTAGATTAATTTCCTAAGTTGTTTAGAGATAATTTGTAAAAGGGCCATGAATTTTGGATAGTGTTATGTGGAGACAGTACTAAAGAGAATGAATAAGCTTCTAAAATTAGAGTTTGAATTTATCAAGCATTGAGACTCATCTACAACTGATACGAACTTATTTAAAGGGACTGCAACTGACTGGATTCCAGTAATCTAATTAACCTTTTTATCTAAATTGGTTTGACCTTGCCATGGGTTAATAATCCATTAAGGAGCCAGAGGGATGGGAGTGATTTGAGGTCCAGGTTGAGGCCCCAAATGGGTCAAATATCAACAAAACATGGGCTTAGAGAAGACCCGGGACGTTACCCTTTGTCAGGGATCTCAAATCATTGGGCCACTTGCACGAGCCCAACAGATCAACATTAACAAAGGTTTGGTTTTGAAGCATACATTTTGGGCAAAGGATTTCACACGTACAAGATTGACACTCCCATATTCAGCTAAGGTGAGACAGAAACATAAAGATAATACTCATATTTTAATTCCACTAGTTTTGCACAAAAAGCCCTTCTATTAAATCACATATTGACTTACTTTGTAATTGGACACTACTGTGAACAATCATTATTATATAAGTAATCTCAAATGAATCATCACACAATTGATTAATTTTACAAGAAAAGCCTAAGTTCTAAACTGAAAATCACTTTAACTATATTTAACTACTACACCCAATAAACACCTTCATGATTGTTTTGAACTCCGAATCCATTTAGCCATAATCAAACTCATGAAGTGATGTTGATGCTTTTCTAAACTCAAAGTAATGTGAAAATTTCAAATCCAACCTTACTTTAATTGAATAATTACCCGAATTTCAATATGTCGACACATGAGATACTAAAACAACAGAAATTTCAGCAGTAATTTTCATAGACTAACCTTTATACATAGATTCATACTAAGTGTAATTATCAGAACAGTTAAAGGTCAAACCAAATTGGCAACAAACAGACCGTAGTTTATATCATCAAAGCATCTAAACAACAATTACATGACTTGAAACATCAGATTCATACCTTGAAAGCAGTGTAAAGGTTAGGGAAAGGCCAAATAAATGCAGAAAAACAGTAGCTATCAGATAAGAGCTCAGCTACAAGTCCTCAGCAAAGTAACTGCAGCAAACAATCAACTAAACTTCGAGAGTCCCAGGCATTCAATATAAACAACAGAAATTCAAAATGGTTTTAAAATTCCTCTTCTTTTTTGATTTTCAGCTTTTAGTTTCTGAAACTTTTTGAAATTCAGATCTGGATTTTGAATTTACAGTTGCTACTAAGGTGTTTTTGGCGTGTGAGTGAGAGTAGAGTAGAGTGATATCAGATGAGTGTAAATTTCTGTGTGTGTCCATGCAGAACGAAGAGTGTGTGCCTTATGTATGCAGAAAATGATAGAATGTGCAAGAGAACGTGTCAGCCCTCAAAAATAGGGAAAAGACATCTTTCTGTAACAAATTTTTGACAACTGTCCCATTTAGATATTCTCCTCTATTTTACAGCCCTTTTCTCTTTTGGTGTTTTAACTCTCAAGTCCTCTTTTTGATCTAATTTCCTCGGCTTATTGCTTTTTAGTCCTTTAAAAATCTATAATTAAAAAAAAAAAGGCAACTAATGCATGTTTTGTGATTTTTATGTATTTTAGTAATGCAATTAAAATGTGACTAAGCCTTAAAAGCTCAATTAAAGTCTAAAATGCAACAAGTGAAAGACAAAAAACTATTTTTTGATGATTTTTTTAGGATTTTAAAATATTTTTAAATATGCATGAATGCAACTAAATGCAAACAAACAAATAAAGAGAAATTCCTAAAAACTCTAAAAATAAAAAAGATACCAAAAAAGAATTATTTTTGTGAATTTTTTAGGAGTAATTTAGACCGGAAAAAAATTACGTGCTCACATAAGCTATCTCATATAGCTATTTCATACTCCAGTATGTCTTAATTTACCATTGTAGACTTGGCTATAAGCTCCTGATGATATTGCTTGAGTATCATAATGGACAAAAAGTGGTATACAATTATCGGCAATGGTTTTTTTAAAAGATAAATCATCTGCAACGATTAATCTTAACAAATTTAAAAAAAAATCTCTTCATTTTACCTATAAATATAGGTTTAATGAAGAGGAAGTTCACTTAAGTTAACAAGGCTAAAAGATCGTTGAGACTAATAGTCTCTCAAACTCGTAAGCATTTTGAAGAATAACAAGCACATAAAACAAAAAGAGTGCACTATTCGAATCAAATCAACCAAATTATTTATGTTATGCGGTTTGGCATAAGCATATGCTCATGTAAGGAAAATAACTTGCTTTAAACAATGCCTACATTTTTCTTTTCTACTTGTTTAGAAGAGGGAGTTAAACAGCTCTTCGTCGTCCTCGCATGGTATTTTGAAAACGGATAAGGGTTAAATATAGGGCTACTTATCGGGCGAATTTGACGGTTATTTACTTTAAAAGTTTGGCTTATCGGTTATCGGCTTTTAAATGTATTAATTCGCTAGTCACCCGATAAGATATCGGGCGGATCGGTATCGGTTTAGCTCTTATCATACGGTTTATCGGCCTAATTCAATCTATATTGCGTGCATTAATTGTTTGTTGACCGCCTAGCATACAAATTCAGAATAGGAAATTACATATGAGTCCATACATACATATGTGTTGTAACGCCTATATTACATCCAAAAGGAAGAAACGTTCACTACCTTAAATCAACAATATGTTATATAACTTCAACGTCACTGCTCATAGGCTTAAACATATGAGTCCAGACATACATATGTCTGATAACGCCTATCATTCCATCCCAAAGCAGACTACATTACATATGAGTCCAGACATACATATGTCTGTTAACACCTAGCTTACAAATTCAGAATAGAAAATTCCAGTCTATATTGAAAGTGAGTCTAGAATACAATATTTCAAAATGATTAATCCATAAGTGAGCAGACTACACAAAAATGTTTGGCCTGCAGCTAACGCCTAACGGTGCTTGAATTTCTGCAGCTTCAAAGTTCAAACAACAGCTTAATCCATAAGTGAGCAGATCCTTGTAAAAAATATGCATACACCACAATAGTTACCCAAAAGCTTTTAGTATATGCACAAGCAATTATACAGTTAACATAAGGAAACATGTAATGTACATGACAAACCCCATCAAATTGCTAAGATAGACCACATTTCAAACTGCAATTTGTGTGCCACTGGTCTTTAACTTCGAACAGATTTATCCTCGTTCCATTTTCTAAGAGAAACTGCAGAATTAAGTGCATCCCCAATCCACATTTCAAATTTTATCATGCAAGGTTTCCAATGCAATGAAAGATCAGGGCCAATTAATCTGTAGGACTTTTGTTATTACTTACTGGATGTATGGATCCAAATTACATGGAAACATAGTTAAATTACCTTGAACACTTCTATTTCTCAAATAAGTGCACAAACTTGAGCAAGTAGGAACTATGAGAACTGCAAAACAGGCCATGAAACTATGATAAACCAGCAGAAGTGTAGAGTTGAATGCTGCATCACGAAACTTGAATGTCCTAGATAACACTGCCGCTGCACATTCTGAAATCATCACTAAGCATGCCAAGCTAATTCTATTTATGAATGCCTAATAATCATTTCACAAAAGAGAACAACAGAAAAAAGGTCAAATGAAAATGAGAGAGAGAAAGGAAGTGGTTTAAGAAGACTTTCATTCAAGTAGTGAAAGCTTAAAAGTTGTTCAAACTTGAGGGGAATAACCTCAAAACTAACAACATGAGCAGTGCCCGTCTCAAGATCCTTGTGATACATAACCTTGAAATTTCAAATGGTTATTCATAAAATAACTTTTCTCTTTCCTCTGAAAACCAACTTTTACGGTAAACAAACAAATAACAACATTCAGAGATAACAACAAAACAGTAAAATTCAGACCCCGGCAAATCTCCCTTTAAATCCAACTTGAAATCCACGTTCATAACTATTAAGGGTAAACAAGATAACTACTGATGCTGACTAATCATAGCAGTTGCAAGAACTGATTCAACACTTGAAGCCTTGATGGGTTAAATTCGAATTCTTACCAGATATATTAACACTACGTGTCAATTACGGAAGGGTCTTTTCCATTGCTCGTTAAATCTGAAGAAAAAAATTAAAATAATGAATCGTGCGATAAATATAATCATATCAACAATACTTATATACAACAAACACAGTAACAATATTATTACCTTGTTCAAGCTGATCGAGCCATATTTACAATTTTAAAAAGCAAAAATATGAGCTTGCTCTTCATACTAGGGCACTAAGAAAAGCAAAAATTGAGATGCTCTTTGATTTTAAAGACATCAACAAGAAAAGAAACTTACCATCTGCTGACTGCTGCCCTGGCTATGGCGAGTCGGTGAGAGGGAGACGGCGAGATGGAGAGGCGAGCCGGCGAGAAGGAGACGGTGGATATAGAGAGAGGAAGAGGGAGACGGTGGCGAGAGGGCGAGATGGAGTAGGCGATAGGGTTTCTGTTATGATTATTTAGGAATTAGGCGTTAGAACTTAGAGATAGAGTACTGGAAAAGTGAAAGTGGAAGGATTTTGATATTTAATGTATATATGGATAAAAATAAATTTTATATATATATATATATATATATATTCCTAACGAGTTAACGGATTATCCGTTAAGAAAATTGAATAATCCGCCCCCAAACTGATAAGTCGTTAATGAAAAAAATTCAATTTGTTCCCCGTCTGTTAAATCGTTAACCCGATACAAATAAGCCAGTAAGCCTCGATTTCAGTTCGGTTTTCGATTTCAGTTCGGTTTTGAATACCCCTAGTTAAATATATTCCTCTACTATCGAATATTATTTAAAATTACCTATCGTGATACTATTGATCAATGCCCTCACGTTAACGGAGGTGCCACGTGGCAGCCATTTGGTCCATCCGAGTTTATTTTTTTACACTTACCCGATTCAATATCCGGTACCCGCATTCAAAAACGTAAACCTTAAACATATTTTTTTTCTTCTTTCTTTCCTTCTCTTCTCCGCGATCCAAACCCTCCATCAATGGCAGCCTATTTTCATTGGTAGCTGAAACAAAGTTCCAAATAAGGAAAAGATGAGATCTACAAAAGTCTAATCTATGAAATATAAGAAATGAGAACCGATCAATTATACTTGGTTTGGATAAAGGATATCACTAACAAAAAATTAAGCAGTAATATGTTGATAACCTGTTGCTTCTACACACATATCTTACCCGGTATATTCTCTGATTAATTCCTGAAAGTATGTTTTATATATTCCATTTGTTTATAGTTTCTTTAAGAAATGCATGAATATTACAAAGAGAAATGATAATAGGCTAGATTCATGTAGTTTAGCGATCATTTATACCCCAACTTTACTATGCTTCACTGTTCTAGGAATGTTAAATGACGATAAAATGGCTCTAATTGTGGATTTTATGTTTTGCAGGAGCAAGTCATGCTTATGAGGATATAGGACAGTGGTTGGAGCTAAATTAAAGTAAGGAAAGACCCTCGGAGTTAAGTGCGTGTGAAGGAAGAAAGAAAAAAAGAGATGAATGGATGTTCCACCCTAGAGTGGGCCAAGCGCGGCCTTAGCGCAGCCACACTAGAGCAGAGGAAATGGGGCAGTGTTGATGCCTATTAGCGCGGCCATGAGCGCGGTCGCGCTAGTCCAAAAGAAACGGGACAGTGGATATTGCATTTAGCGCGGTTCGAGCGCGGGCGCGCTAGTTCGTCCAGTACGCGGTAACTTTAGGGGGCAATTTTGGAAGATCGAGAGTAATTTCACTTAACCTATAAAAGGTCCAGCTCACCCAAAAGAGAGAATATCAAGGTTTTTATAGTTTTGTTCAAGGCAAGAAGAGGCAAGAGGCAAGGAGGATAATTCGGCATCGAGTTCTACCTTTCTCGCATTTGTTTTTATCATTCATGATGAATTTTGTTGTTGTTATTATGAACACCATTATGAGTAGATAATTATTTAATCTAGGGTTTTTGTGGATCCTATTAAAGGATGAAATTCTTGCTATGTTAATATAGATTTGCCAAAGTTTAATCTCTATTTGTTCAACTACGTTCTTGTTGTAGTTAATTGAAAGGATCCTTAATTAGTTGTGCCTATTTAGTATGTATTACTCGGGAGAGAGTGCATATTTAGGTAGTTGTTGAACAACACCACTCCCAAAGTATATGAGGAATCAATAACCGAGGTTTAAAGATGAGATTAGGGTTAACGAAACCTTGGGTGCGATCTATGTGAGTTGTAATTAAAGCCAACTAACGAACTCGGGAGAGTATGTCTAGTAAATTGTCATAATTACTCAGGAGAGATTTATGGTAGTAAGAGTGCTCATGGTAGATAGAGAAGATTAGGCAAGTTTATATGAAACATAGCAGGAAGGGATTCCATCAATAGGGGAAATCCTAACTCTAGATCTCCTTAGTTCTGTCTCAAATTTCATCCTTGTTAGTTGACAATTTTACTGCTTTGTAATAGTTGTTACTTAATTAGTTAGAAATAAATATTATAATCTCTATAATTAAGAAATTATTCGGATTTGTGTTTCTTAGAAATATTGAACAATTATAGCGAAACCTTAGTTCTCTGTGGGATTCGACTTCGGACTTATAAACCGGATTATATTTGCAACGACCGCTTAGTCCTTTTTATAAGGCATAGTTGGGCATGATCAAATTTTGGCATCGTTACCGGGGAACTAATGGTGTAGTTGTAGGTGTACATATTGCTATGTTTCAAGTTTGAATTTTTTTTTTCAGTATTTGATTTTTATTTTCTTTATTTTAGTTTTATTTGTTAATTTGAAAAAAATATGGCATCATGGAATTATGAGAGTTGGATGTTGGTAATTCTACTTTTGATCCTCGTTATGCATATTGTGGAGGAAACCACCCAGGGAAAAATTATTAAAATATTCCCGAGAGCGAGTTATGTGCACCAACGCAATCTTATGTGTGGTGGTTAAGATGGTCACTTTCATGGTTGTGCTTATATTTCTTATCTTCCCCCAACCCTTACTTTGATGGTTCTTCTTTTCCTCGTGAAGTTAATAGAAACAAAGAACCCAGGGATGATGACTTGAAAAAGATCGAGGATATGTTAAAGTTCCTTCTGGAACAAAATAATGAGAAACAATTACAGATAGAAAGGCAAGAGGCAACTATTCGCAAGTTGGAGGCTCAATTGAGTCAAGTGGTTGGAGTTGTTAATGCTAAACAAGCCAATATTGGGGATAGTAGTTGATGTTCTATACGTCAATACCACACAAGAGGGGGGGGGGTAATTTGTGTGGTGTCCAATTTTCGAGTCCAGTCCCTATAGAAGAACCTGGTTCTTCTTGGTGTTTCAACATCTACTGTTTGCGGAAAACTAATTGCAGAATTTAAGGAACACATCAATTTTTTACGTGGAAAACACCTGGCTCAAAGGTGAAAAAAACACGACCTACTTCCCAGTAGGATTTTCCCAAATTGTTCACTATATCAACGAGCCAAACAACATTTACAAAATAAACTCTTTTGTAAACCTAAGGACTAACTCTAATCCCTTTGTGGCAAACTAGTCTCTAGATATTTGTGACAAACTTCAAGTTAACTCTAACTTGAACAATGTGTACCTATTACAAATGCTTCTAGATAAAGCTGAATGATACAATATGTAATCACCTACTACGAATAAACTAGACTAAAGACAATAGANTACAACTCTTCCTTGGTGGAAGAGTTTGAGTTTATCTCAACTTCCTTGATCTCGATTCTGTCCTACCTGAAATCGAACTCCATCTTCTTATCAATTTGCAACCTTTTCGCTTAGGAGATAACCTCTTAGTTCTAGATAACCTCTTAGTTCACAGATAATGTTTATCTCCTGTGCGTAGACGTTTCTCGTGCCAATGGGTCTGTTTGACTATGTTTGCCCTGATGGAACTGGTTCAACTGGGTTGGCATTTGTCAATCTTCAAAACCATGCAGTGACTTGATTCAAAAAATTCCCCCTTTTTGATGATGACAAACTCTGTGCTTAACCCTGTACATACTTCAATCCAACATAGACACTTTTTATAGATTTAAGCATTCATCATAGAGAGACCAGGTTCATTAGGTTATAAATATCACAAAAAGCATTGAAATTTTGAAAGCACATATTTTCCCCCTTTTGGCATCATCGAAAAGTTGCAAAATGATAAACTTACCAGAAGTATTAACAATTACTCATGGCCATTGAGGCAACTGTGGATGCAAATCATGAATTAATCATCTAAGGAAACCAATCAAATGTAAGATATTTAAGAAACTGAGACAAAATCAATAACCAAACAACAAAATTCATTAATTAGACAACAAATCAGGCACCATACACAAAAAGAATTAAGAACAGTCGCAACCATGAGCAAAACAGAAAACAAAAAGCAGAACAATCCCAAACTGGGTCATAGAGGGGGGTTTTGGAGGCACTGGACTCCTAAGGCTGGGAAGGGGAAGGGGAGGTTGTGGTCTTGGCTTGAAGAAGAGAGAGCATTTGATGAAGAACACCCTCATTCTTCTCCTTTTCTTTGGCTAATTCAGCTTTGAGAGCATCCCGCTCAGCTTCAACCTCAAAAGGCGAGATTTCAAACGAAGGATCTCCGCATCCTTGATCTCACCGTCCTGCAGAAGCATCCTGACCTTGCTATTAACAGGCAGTTTCTTAGATGAACCAGGTTCATCCTCAGGAATATTAATAGTGTAGTCACAGGTCAGCAGCGTATTCTTCCCAAAGTAGTCCTTAGCCGTAGTCATTTCAGCATTCTTCACTGGAACCTTGAAGTGAGGAAGCACAACAGTCAGGATAAACCCGTAAGGTATAGCATCTACCTTGGATCCATTCACAACCCTGTCCACGAGCTGGATGATGAAGGCAGGCCAATTGATCTGTTTACCCCTGTACAAGCACTCCATGAGTGTGAGATTCATGTAGCTGGCAATGAGTCTTGCTCTTTCCTAGGAAACAAAAATTTTATCACAAACTCGAAGAACAGTTTGTGTTGAAGCCTCATCTCACTCTTAAACACTGCCTTGGGCTCCAGTTCTTGCTCATTCTCACAGAAGGACCTTGTGATTTGAAGAGTTGAGGGCAAATCATCCAGATTAGGCTACCTTTGTCTTGTGTAATCATCATAACCCTCAGAAGGGATATGCAGTATCTTCCCCAACTCCTTTGCATCAAACGAAATCTCAACCCCTTGAACCTTGGAGGAAAATTTTCCATCTTTGACAACTGTTTTGGCCATAAATTCAACCAACTCATTCCTATCCAGCCTTCCCTCAAGGTGAAGAACCATGTCCTTCCACCCTTGCACATCCAAGGTATCCAACAGGAAAATCATCCCTGACTCCTCAAGGTCTCTAAACAGCTTCCCCTTCAAGATAGTACGCTTACCAAACATTGTGTGTTTGTCAGTCTCCTCACTAGACACTTCCTCTTCTTCTCCACTCCATTCCTCATCATCAACAATCTTTACCTTCTTTGATGCAGACCTGGTCCTCTTTGCAACTGTTGAGGGTGTGGCAGACACAGATGTTGACTTCTTGGAAGAAGCCTTAGCTTTCTTGGGTTTTGGTGTCTCAACCTCAATTGGAACTGGTTGCTCCTTCTGATGGACCAGGTCCATCTCATCGTCATCAACATGAATTTCCTCAACAGGCTCTCCAACTTTTGCCTTTCCCTTGGAAGACTTCTTCTTCTTGCTCTTTCTCAGAGCTTTTTCCAATTCTTCTTCTCCTTGACTAACTGTGCTTCTAGTAACATGACTCTTTGGGGAAGGAGCATCAGCAGATGATGAAGCTTTTCTCTTCTTGGTTGGAACCGGGGTATTAGATTTCTTGGATTTTGGAGTTCTCTTCTTTTTGGGATTGTAGGACTCACCCAACTTTTTCATCAACTCAGCCAACGTTTCCTCAATAGATGAACCAGGTTCATCTACTGCTTGTTGTAGAATTTCCAGACCTGCTGCTGCTTCCCCAGAATTGCTTTCCCCTGAAACTTTGACTCCTTCCTCAACAATCATAGGAGTGAGGAAACCAATAGCCATAGTGGCACCTTCCTTCCCAAATCCCCTTTCTGAACTGCCTTCTCCCTCTTTCTCAATGTTTATGTTTTTTCCAATTTTTCTTCGCTTATCCGGTACCTCTACATCCACTATCGACCCAATCAAGATAAACATGTTTTCAGCCATTTCAGTTGCAGACCCAACTTCAAGATTTCCCTTTTCAGTGTCAGATGAACCCGGTGCTTTATCCTCATTTGCATATTTGAAAGACTCGCTGGAAGATTTAGAGTCTTGGACCTTGCTGGCTTGAAGTATCTCATTCAATTTTTTGGCATGAGAACCATATGCAACTGTTTTCCTGGCCAACATCTTTACTCAACGTTTTCTAGGGGCTCGAGTGGGGCTAGGTATAATGGCTGGGACTGATTTGGGTGAAGGAGTGGGTTCAGGGATAGATTCAGGAACTGGAGGATTGGGGTTGAAGACCTGGTTGGAGAATGTGAGTTGTGTATCGATGGAGAATTTGAACCAGTGTCATCAAGACCGGCCTCGTAATCAGGGGTGGTTGATGAAGATAAAGCAGGGGGTGGTGTATAAGACATTGTTATAAAGATTTGGGGAGAGAAGAATGTTGATTGCTTTGGTATGAGAGGAATGATGAACTTGGTTCGACGGTTATGCTTTTGAAGAGGGGATGTAATGATGGCCTTTTAAAGATGTGGTTATTAATTATGCAACGAGCATAATTCTTGGTCAAGTGGGAGTCTAATCGCTGCAGGAGTGTTAGTGGTTAGACGGTTATAACTCCCTAAATCTAGGCTAATTAAGGTTTGATGGGACTCTTTGAAACTGGTTCATTTTGGGATAAGTACTGAGAATTTGAAATGAACCAAATAGATAGAGTCATGCTCATGTGTGACTATAATTATTTCAATAAGTGTATGGTGATGAGCACGTACCTTGTCAGTCAGATGAACCAGCAACAATGAACCAGGTTCATCGTGTTATAGTCTTTAATTTGCCTCAATTTACAAAGATAGAAAAACATCATTAGTAGCCAGGGAATCATATTAATACATAGCAAAAGAGTATGGCAGTAAAGTCATGATACTGAGCAATGATTAGTCTGGTTAGATACCTATTTTAGTGTTTCTAGCCCAAAAAAAAATCATTTTTGTTTTTCAATTAGGTGATCTTAATCATCCCTAATTCTAGCCTGTTTCTCTCAAAATGCTCCCTACTTAGTGCCTTAGTGAAGATATCAGCAATTTGTTTGTCAGTAGCACATAATTCGATTGAGATCATTCCTTTTTCATAGTTATCTCTTAGGAAATAGTGTCTGACATCTATGTGCTTGGTTCTCTTATGATGAACCAGTTTCTTCATTATGTTAATTGCACTAGTGTTGTCACAAAAAATAGGAATGCATACAACCTCTATACCAAAATCCATGAGTTTTTGCTTGATCCATAGCAATTGAGCACAACATGAGGCTGCAGCCACATATTCAGCCTCAGCAGTAGACAAGGCTACTGAGTTTTGTTTCTTGGTGGCCCAAGACACAAGGCAAGAGCCCAAAAAGTGAGCCATGCCTGAGGTACTTTTCCTGTCAACCAGGAAACCTGCATAATCTGCATCAGCATATCCTACAAGGTCGAAATTACTACCTTTAGGATACCAAAGACATAAATCAGTAGTGCCCTTCAGATATCTCAGAATTCTCTTCACTGCAGTTAGATGTGACTCCTTTGGATTTGCCTGAAACCTAGCACACAGTCCTATACTGAACACAATATCAGGTCTACTGGCAGTGAGATATAATAAAGACCCAATCATCCCTCTGTATAGATTTTGATCAACGGATGAACCAGGTTCATCCACATCTAATTTTGTAGCTGTGTCTATGGGGGTGTCATTTTCTTTTGAGTCTTCCATTTTAAATCTTTTGAGTAATTCTTTCACATATTTTTGTTGATGGATCATTGTTCCATTTGAGTTTTGCTTGATTTGCAAGCCTAAAAAGAAGTTTAGCTCACCCATCATACTCATCTCAAACTCACTCCCCATAAGTTTACAAATTCCTTACTCAATTTGTCAGAGGTTGCTCCAACTATGATATCATCCACATATATTTGCACAACCAGGAGATCCTTACCTTTTTCCTTTAAGAACAAGGTACTGTCAATTTTACCTCGTTTGTATCCATGTTCTAGCAGGAATTTCAATAGCCGATCATACCATGCTCTTGGTGCTTGTTTGAGTCCATACAAAGCCTTATCAAGTTTGTATACATGGTCAGGTGTCTCCTTGCTTTCAATGCCTGGAGGCTGTTTGACAAATACTTCTTCCTTTAGATAGCCATTGAGGAAAGCACTCTTTACATCCATCTGATGGAGAGTGAATTCCATGTGTGCAGCAAATGCTATAAGAAGTCTGATTGCCTCCAGTCTTGCCACAGGAGCAAAGTTCTTATCATAGTCAATTCCCTCTTCTTGACTATATCCTTGGACAACCAGTCTGGCTTTTTTTCTTGTAACCGTTCCATCCTTGTCGAGTTTGTTCCTGAAGACCCACTTTGTGCCAATCACTGATCTGTCTAGTGGTCTGGGTACCAAGTGCCATACTTGACTTCTTTCAAATTGATTCATCTCTTCTTGCATAGCATTTACCCAGCCAGCATCCTGTAAATCTTCAACAATGTTCTTTGGTTCGATTAAGGATAGAAAGGCATCAAATGCACACAGATTTTTCAAGGATGATCTTGTTTTGATTCCAGATGTCAAATATGTTATGATGTTCTCAAGAGGATGAGAGTTTTGATATCTTTGTGGTTTGAGCACTAATTTTTGTGGAGCAGGATCGGGGCCAAAGTCCAGACTTATTTGCTGTTGAGTTCCCCCTGTCATGTTGCTTGGGGTAGTTGGACCTGGTCCATCATCTGTTCCATCTTCCATAATTGCTTCAATTTGTTCACTGCTTCTGACCAGTCCAAGCTCCTCATCTTCTGGTTCCTGTCTCTCATAAAGAGTGTTAGTTTCATCAAAAACAACATGCACACTCTCCTCTACACACATAGTTCTTTTGTTATATACTTTATAAGCTTTGCTATGTGATGAATATCCCAAGAATACTCCCTCATCACTTCTGAGATCAAATTTACCTAGGGAATCCTTGCCATTGTTGTGCACAAAGAACTTGCATCCAAAAGCCCTAAGGTGGGATATGTTGGGCTTTCTCCCTTTAAGTAATTCATAAGGAGTTTTCTCTACCAGTGGTCTGGTCATGCATCTATTTATTATGTAGCATTCAGTGTTTATTGCTTCTGCCAAAAGCTATGGGGTAGTTTGCTAGAAAGAAGCATGGTTCTAGCCATTTCTTTAAGAGTTCTGTTCTTTCTTTCAAAAACCCCATTTTGCTGTGGGGTTCTAGGGGCAGAAAAGTTGTGATTTATACCATGTTCATCACAGAATTCAGCAAATTTTGCATTCTCAAATTCAGTACCATGATCAGATCTTATTGATGCTAGTTGATTTCCTAACTGTTTTTTGAGTTTTTCTAACAAATGAAGTGAACATATCAAGTGCTTCATCTTTAAATGTCAGAAATAAGGTCCAAGTGAACCTTAGGTAATCATCAACTAGAACCATTACATATTTCTTACCACCTCTGCTCATATTTCTCATAGGACCACATAAGTCCATATGAACCAGTTCCAACGTCCTGGTGGTACTGACCATTTTTTGCTTTTGAAAGAGGATCTTACCTTCTTCCCCCTTGCACATGCCTCACAAACATTGTATTCCTTGAACTTAATGTTAGGAAGTCCTACCACTAAGTCCTTAGAGACTAATTTGTTGAGCTGATTTAGACTTGCGTGACCAAGTCTTTTGTGCCAAAGGAGGGGATCACTTTCCAACACACTTAAGCAAGTGAGTTCATTTTCTGATAGTGTGGACAAGTCTATGACATAGATGTTATTCATTCTTTTTCCCTGCAAAACAATCTTGTCAGTAAGCAGGTTAATCACAAAACATTTTGTGGAAGTGAAAGCAACTAGGTTACCTCTGTCACACAATTGTGACACACTGATCAGGCTATATTTCAAGCCATTTATCAAGTACACATGTTCAATGGAACGTGTGTCATCCTTACCTAACTTACCAACCCCGATAATTTCACCTTTCTTTCCATTTTCAAAGGAGACATTTCATCCTTTGAGGTTTTCAAGTGAAAGGAATTGTTCCTTGTTCCCTGTCATATGTTTTGAGCAGCCACTATCCAAGTACCAAATTTGGCTGCTTCCTCTCACTTGAACCTACAAAAAGAAACCAGGGGTTAGTCTTAAGAACCCAAACTAGTTTAAGTCCTTTTCTATGAGAGAAAGGATGAATTAAGCTTTTTCTGGCCCAATTTGGTAACCAATTTTTTCTTTTAACAAAGCTCTCATTTCTTCGACTGGCCTGCTCTTTTGCAGTACACTCAATTTTGTAATGACCAGTCTTACCACAGTGGGTGCAAATTTTATTCTCAGGGAGAGTGAGATACTTGCTTTTGGGATCCCACTTGGGCAATTGACTCCCAAAGCCAATTCCTCTCCGGTTGCTACTATGATTTTCTTGAAGCCATGTCAAGGCATCAGAGGATTTATTCCATTTACAAGTTCGATCTAATTCATGTTTGACTTTACCAAGTTCTTCTTTAAGTGTCCTTATCTGTTCATCCTTAGTATATATCTTATCTTTTAGTTTTTCCACATTTTCTTCTAACATGATATAAGAATTATCAACAATCTTTTTACTAGTTCCTAGCTTTAATTTTAAATTTTCAGATTTTAGCTCTAGAATCCTAGTTTCGAGTGGATGAACCTGGTTCATCAAGACAGTGTTTTTCTTTTCAGATTCACTTACTCTGATTTCCAGGTTCATGCATTTTGCTTTTAGCATTGCACACTCTTTAGAGAGTTGTTCTTTATCTTTGGTTGTTTCTTCGGAATCATCCATGAAATCAAGTAGCAATTCAGAAAGTTTTTCTTTAGATAGGAACTTTATTTTGTTTTGGAGATGGGATATACTTACCTCTGGTTCTTCATATGATTCCTCATCAGATTCTCCAATTTCCATGAGCGCATGTTCTTCATTCTCACCATCTTCTGATTCTTCATCTGAGCTTTCCCCCCAAGCAACAACCATAGCTTTTCTTGTGATTTTCTTGGGTTGGACCAGTTCCTTCTTTCAAACCTCTCCTTTTCTATTCAACTTCCCACTGAGGACAGTTCTTGATATGGTGATCAGTCTTTCCACACTTGTAGCATCCCTCGTTGGTTGGCCTTTCTGGAGCTTTTGCTTTGTTGTAGTTTCCACCTCTAGAGATGCCCTTCTTCCTTATGAGAAAGTTTCTGAATTCTTTGGTAATCATGGTCATCTCATCTTCCTCCAGATCTGCTCCCTCAGTAATTCTTAGTGCTAGGCCGCTTTCCTTCTTTGGAGCATCCATTTTCATTGTCTGCCTTCTAAGTTCATAGGCAGTAAGGTTCCAATTAGCTCGTCCAATCTAAGGGTTGCCATATTTTTGGATTCCTGGATAGCAGTGGTTTTACTTTCCGAGGAAATTGGTAAGACCCTTGTCAGGATCTTCTCTACCCTGTCCTCTTCAAGAATGACTCTACCAAGAGGCTTAAGTTCATTGGTCAGATTTGTGAACCTTTTGTACATTTCTTGAATTATCTCTCCTTCTTTCATAGTAAAGTTTTCATACTGAGAGTATAGTAGCATACCTCTTAATCTTTTCACTTGAGTTGTTCCTTCGTGAGCTACTTGTAAGTATCCCAGATTTCTTTGGCAGTGGTGCAGCTTTGAATCCTACTATACTCGTCTGGACCTAGTCCACAAACTAGCCACTTTTTGGCCTTAGAATTTTTCTCCCATTTCTTCAGATCCTCAGCAATGCAGTCAACTCTAGTTTTTGGTATATCTTCTCCTTCAGCAGTCTTCTTCATGGTGGCTAGAGGACCATCAGTGACTATGTCCCAAAGTTCATAGTCTTCTCCAATCATGTGATCCTTCATCATGTTCTTCCACCAGGAGTAATACTAGCCATTAAAGAGTGGTGGCCTTGCAGTTGATTGACCCTCCCAGTTTCCAGGTGGTGCACTTATTTTGATATTTTCCAAGGTATTAGCCTTTTCAAGGATAACTCGCTCTGATACCAATTGATGTTCTATACGTCAATACCACACAATAGGGGGCTGATTTGTGTGGTGTCCAATTTTTGAGTGCAGTCTCTATAGAAGAACTTGGTTCTTCTTGGTGTTCCAACTTCTACAGTTTGCGGAAAAGTAATTGCAAAATTTAAAGAGCACAATAATTTTTTATGTGGAAAACACCTGGCTCAAAGGTGAAAAAACTACGACCTACTTCTCAGTAAGATTTTTCCAAACTCTTCACTATATCAACGAGCCAAACATCATTTACAAAGTAAACTCTTTTGTAAACCTAAGGACTAACTCTAATCCCTTTTGTGGCAAACTAGCCTCTAGCTATTTGTGACAAACTTCAAGTTAACTCTAACTTGAACAGTGTGTACCTATTACAAATGCTTCTAGATAAAGCTGAAAGATACAATATGTAATCACCTACTACAAATAAACTAGACTAAAAGACAACAGATGGAACTGGTTCTTCTAGCTGGTTCAAGTAGCTTTTGTGTCGCACAAGGATTCTGCTTGCCAAATTGCTTTGGTAATTTTTCTTTCAGTTATTGTTTCACTTCTGTGTTTGTGCTTTATTTATTCAGCAGGAATGCTTCAACATTTAATAGAGTTAGTAGTTGAGACGTTGTTGTTCAGTTCTAATACAACTCTTCCTTGGTAGAAGAGTTTGAGTTTATCTCAACTTCCTTGATCTCGATTCTATCCTACCTGAAATCGAACTCCATCTTCTTATCAATTTGCAACCTTTTCGCTTAGGAGATAACCTGTTAGTTCTAGATAACCTCTTAGTTCACAGATAATGTTTATCTCCTGTGCATGGACGCTTCTCGTGCCAATGGGTCTGTTTGACTATGTTTGCCTTGATGGACCTGGTTCAACTAGGTTGGCATTTGTCAATCTTCAAAACCATGCAGTGACTTGATTCAACACTAGCCAAGAAGAGCGTGAATTTGAGGTATTATTTGAGGAGTTCAGAGTAGAACATTAACAACCTAGCCAACTACAATTTGAGTATGTCGGTGTTGAAGAAGTGAGACTAGAGTCAGCCAAGGACTGTGAGGATATAAATTTTGTTGACTCTAGTATCATTGATGTTGAGGATGTTGAAAGTCCTGAAGTCCATGTGTTTGAGCGCGTTGGCCCTCACTCCAAAAATTTTCCACATTGGGCTTGGATGATGATATGGAAATAGAGTCATCCGAGCCGATTGAGGAGTCAAGGAATGAAGAACAAGGTGCCTACATCCTGGAATTTTTCTTGCTAGAAAGACAGGACTACATACCTCATCCAAAAGCCACGAAGCGTAAAATAGTACAATGGTTGCTTAGGCCAATTAAATTTATTCCACCACCCTTGGAGCATAACCGAAAACTTGAAGCCAAATTGGGGGCTCAATTCGTAAGTTCAAGGTGGAGATTTTTTTGGCAAAAAGTGATTCACGTCATACCGCGACGTTAAATCAAGCGCTTGTTGGGATGCAACCCAGCTTTACTGCTTTATTTTATTTTATATTATTTTCTTTTTTTTTTAAATTGTATTATTTTTGTAGTGTCAATTCTTTTATTTTTTAGGAGCATGGAACGCAAAGCCATTGGAAGGATGCAACAGCAAACCAGATGGTTGGAACTAAGTGTGAGGTACCCGCACGAAGGACCAGTCCTGGGAGAAGTATGAGTACCCCATGAGATGCTAGTGCTTTGGCCTTTGGCCTACCAGGGAGTTTCTTTTACACTCTTGTATGTATGAGTGTGCATTGGGGACAATGCACAATTTTAAGTGTGGGGTGAGGAGATTGTCTGGTGACTTTCTATGCTATTTTAATTACGGTAGTTTAATGGAATAAATTATTTTTTTTATAAAAATAGAAAAGGTTGGACTTTTCCCGACGATGGATCTATTAGAAAATTTTCTTGAGGGAAGTAAGTCTAAAGAAAATACAAAAAAAAAAAATCTGTTTTAGGTAGTGTAGTAACTCCCCCTTAGTTTTTCTTTGGACCGCGGTTCTTTTCCAAGGGTTTTGATTGAACCGGGTATAGTTAGTTTTTTTTGTTTTATTTTGTTTTTAGTTTTTATTAGGTACTTAGGGGCTATGAGCTGAGATAGGAAGAGAACCCCTTAGCGTTTTTACACCTGAACATAGTAGACACTAGAGTGTGACGCTTAGTCTCAGTGTTGATTCTTGTTAGAGTGCCTTAAATTGTAGGTTTGTAACTGACTTGAGTACTCAGACGAGAGTGTTTTGATAAGCCAATCCAGAGTAAGTCATGTGCCATGTGTGTGTGAGTTGTATTGTATTCTATGTTCTGCATTTGATGCCTAGAACTTGCCCTGTATGTTTGCAAAGTGAAATAGTAGCTTTATTCAGTCTTAGAAGTGATATAGACATTTTTGTTAAGCCAAATATATAAAGTATACCCATCTAAATGTGATCTATCGTAGTTAACCCCGTTGAGCCTATGAGCCTGTTTCTTTGACAACCACATTACAAACCTTACCCAATTATTTGAACGGCCCATCTGTTTGAACCCCTTTACCTCCCATGAGCACTTGAATTGTTATGAAGTATGTAAAAGTTAAAGTGTGGGGTGGTTGGTTTGGTTTTTGAGTGGAACCAATAAAATAGGAAAAAAGGTGCAGTGTTTTGAAAAATGAAAGAATAAGCGCCACTTGAAAAAAAAGAAGAAAAGAAAATAAGTAAATGTAGTCCTTGATAAGTGGAGACTTGATATAATTGCACCTAAAGGAGTTTGGGGTATTACAAATAGAAGTGTGGTGGATTTTCTGGTCTGACATAAGTTTAGTTCTGAATGCGAAAGTAATTGTATTAAAAGTGATTAGGGAGGTTAGTCACTATATTCACATATATCCTACCCATCCCTTAGCCTATATCACAACCAAATGAAGTCCTAATTGATCTTAGACTGAATGGGCTCGATTAGTAGAGTAGTACACTACGGGCAAGCCTATGGTGCATTTTTGTGGCATATGAATGTTCTTTCTGAGAGTGGGTGAATTTTGTTTATCTGAGTTCCTAATTGGCCTTAATGTTATGACTCGTGGAACTACTCCCTTGTATGATGTGAGAGAATTTGATTCACGATGCAAAGGTAATTCTTGACCTATGTATAGAGTAAATTGAGTAGGTATGAATATTGCACGGCACGTGAGAGTCAACTCTTAAGGCAAAGATGTTACACTACTAGACGCAACTTTGGTGATATGTTCTTGGTGTGATACGTTAGGGAAATGCTTAGTGAAGGAAATTTTGTAGAGTATGGTGGATTGCTCGAGGACTATCAATGATTTAAATGTAGGGTGTTAATAATCGGCTAGATTCATGTAGTTTAGCGACCATTTATACCCCAAATTTACTATTCTTCACTATTCTAGGAAGGTTAAATGACGATAAAATGGCTCTAATTGTGGATTTTATGTTTTGCAGGAGCAAGTCGTGCTTATGAGGATATAGGACAGTGGTTGGAGATAAATTAAATCAAGGAAAGACCCTCGGAGTTAAGTGCGTGTGAAGGAAGAAAGAAAAAAAGAGATGAATGGTTGTTCCACCCTAGCGTGGGCCAAGCACGGTCTTAGCGCAGCCACGCTAGAGCAAAAGAAATGGGGTAGTGTTGATGCCTATTAGTGCGGTCACGAGCGCGGTCGTGCTAGTCCAGAAGAAACGGGACAATGGATATTGCATTTAACGCGGCCACTAGCACGGTTCGAGCGCGGCCGAACTTCAGGGGCAATTTTGGAAGATCAGGAGTAATTCCACTTAACCTATAAAAGGTCCAGCTTGCCCAAAAGAGAGGATATCAAGGTTTTTATAGTTTTGTTCAAGGCAAGAAGAGGAAAGAGGCAAGGAGGATAATTCGGCATCGAGTTCTACCTTTCTCCCTTTTGTTATCATTCATGATGAAATTTTTCGTTGTTATTATGAACACAATTATGAGTAGCTAATTATTTAATCTAGGGTTTTGATGGATCCTATTGAAGGATGAAATTATTGTTATGTTAATATAGATTTTCCAAAGTTTAATCTCTATTTGTTCAACGACGTTCTTGTTGTAGTTAATTGAAAGGATCCTCAATTAGCCGTGCCTATTTAGTATGTATTACTCGGGAGAGAGTGCATATTTAGGTAGTTTTTGAACAACACCACTCCAAAGTATATGAGGAATCAATAACCGAGGGTTTAAAGGTGAGATTAGGGATAACGAAACCTTGGGTGCGATCTAAGTGAGTTGTAATTAAAGCCAGCTAGCGTAACTCGGGAGAGTATGTCTAGTAAATTGTCATAATTACTAGGGAGAGATTTACGGTAGTAAGAGTGGTCATGGTCGATCGAGAAGATTAGGAAAATTTATATGAAACATAGCAGGAAGGGATTCCATCAATAGGGGAAATCATAACTCTAGACCTCCTTAGTTCTGTCTAAAATTTCATCCTTGTTAGTTGATAATTTTACTGCTTTATAATAGTTGTTACTTAATTAGTTAGAAATAAATATTATAATCTCTATAATTAGGAAATTTTTTGGACTTGTATTTCTTAGAAATATTGAACAATTATAGCGAAACTTTAGTTCTCTGTAGGATTCGACTCCGGACTTGTAAACCGGTTTATATTTGCAACGATCGCTTAGTCCTTTTTATAAGGCATAGTTGGGCGTGATCAAGAAACAGTCACGAAACTCAAGAACAAAGCAACATTCATTTTTTGCAGATCTGCATTTTCATCTGCTTGTGCAAGTTCCCTTATATAAATGGGGTAAAGAGTTAAGGGGAAATGGGAGGAAGCTGGTAAAATGAATTGACTTTCATGAATAGAAAGAGAAAGAATGAAAATAAATTTTTAGGATTTAACTTTTGGATCGGGTATCGGGTATTGGGTTGGGTTACACTCTGTTTGGATCACTGTTCCGGTCATTTTATAATGTATCGTATTGTACTGTATTCTATTGTATCGTATTGTTTTATGAATATAATGTTTGGAAATATTGTATTGTTTGTTGTTATTAAATAATATTTTATTATTTGATTTGACTGTATCGTACTGTACTGTAACTGATAAGTTTACTAAAATACCCTTAATTGTTTTAAATATTTAATTTATCAAGAACTACACATAAAAATTATTTAAGAACCCTTTTCTACTAATTTATCACTAATTATGTCTTATTTATAAATTAAGCAATTAAATTCATGCAAATTCTATCGAAATTAGTTGAATAAGTTAATAATATTAAAAATAATAATAAGTATACTATATTTATAATTAGATCACAGTAATAACAATTTAAAAATAAATTATTAAGAAAAAGTAAAACAAAACATTTACCCCTGAAGAGTATGGAGAAGGCAGGAGATCAACTAAAACAAGTTTTTCATGTATGTAGGTTATTATATAGGTTATATTTGGGATGCTGTCTTTGAGAATTTATATAGATTATTAGACTTCACGTAGAATTCTATTGTAGAATTATATGAGAAAGAGACTTTGTTATTATTTAGAATTAAAAAGGTAATGGGTAAAATAGAATTATAAAGTAATAGGTTAGGGCATACTGAGAAAGAAAAATAGGAAACAATCTCACCATACCAAATCGGATGTTTCAAAAAATAGGTCTTTTCGTTGTTCCGGAACAATAAATTTAACAATACAATACAATAATTTTAACTAAACAATAAAAAAAAATTATTCTGAAAAGATAATACAATACGGTACAATGGGTACAACCATCCAAACAAGCTGTTAATGTGAAAAATAAACCTTCG
Organism: Nicotiana knightiana; assembly: GCA_005239525.1. Lineage (NCBI taxonomy): Eukaryota > Viridiplantae > Streptophyta > Magnoliopsida > Solanales > Solanaceae > Nicotiana > Nicotiana knightiana. Next base: position 18,994 of record ML429215.1, on the reverse strand, counting down.
ATGGACCAAATGGCTTAAATGGCTGCCACGTGGTACCACCGATAATTTGAGGGCATTTTTTATCAATAATATTATGGTTGGGATTTGTTTGAGCCGATAGTATACCAGAAGATAATTTTAAATAATATCTGATAGTAGACGAGTATTTTTGACCCTTTCTGTTTTGGTAATCCCGTTTGCATTCCTTTTGTCATGACCTTCGAGAGTCTATTATACCCTTTGTGATGGTATTGTCACTTCACTCTCTTCTTCATAAATACCACTAAATATCAAGGGCAATTTTAGAATTGAAAGGCAACACTACATATATGGAGACCCACCACATTTATAAAGCAGTACTTGGTATTACGAGAGGTGGACTTGTAACGCTTTAGGCTTTCCGTCCTTGATTTATCTCTTTGTAAGTTCACTCTGTTGGTTTTTTAAGCATCAATATAGCTTAAAAAAGGTTGAATGGGAAATTGAGGGAAAATGAAATATTTGAGTTTCCCTCTTTGACAAAGAGACATTGTCCTCATATTGGAAGAGGAAAAGATTTTTAATTAGTATATATACAATTGCTCTTCTTCTAGCTCTTAAAGAGTTGAGAAGAAGGCAAACCTCACATCGCCGTCGTCACTCGGCTCGGCTTCGGATTCAGATTCGGATTTGGTCAAATGATCGATTGTTTAATTAATTTTTGGACCAAATTTATTTGTTAATAGTAAATATTAACAGAAATGTTATTAATTATTCTTTTTAATAACATAATATTAATATTAAATCCAACGTAATATTAAAAGTTTTTTCGATATCCATTTTCCGTATTTCGATTTTGTAACTGAAAATTAACCCCCTCTTGAATTCTCGATTTATTGTTGCGTAAATAGCCATTTATGTTATGGCATTTATGCTATGACCATTTTACATAAACAACCATTCTGAAGAGTTGCACCTCTTCAGTTTTCAGCTCAACATTGGCTATAAATACCAGTCCATTCTCTCAGATTTTTCATACGAATTTCTGAGTCCTCCTCCTTTCTTCTGCATTTTTTAACTTCAAAGAAAGTAACAGTAAGTGTAATTTGCTACCGAACTTTGTGTTCGCTGAAACACTGGGGTTTGAAGTACCACTACACCAGTGTGTAATTTGTTCTATCCTGGGAAGAAATAATCCATAACCTTGGGTACTAGAAGGGGATTGAATCTCTTAAGGAAACACTGTGAATTTAATGGGCTCGGATTAACTTCTGTTTCGTTTATATTTCTGTTTATATGTTATTTTAATTTCTCCAGATTTATTTTATAAATACAGTTTTCTAACAAGATTAAGGAATTTATCTTTTATTTTCTGTATTTATGTTTTATTTACTGTTCTGGAGATTAAAGCCTTCGTGTCGATTTTCTACTCCATTGGAGAATAAAATCTACGTGATTTTCTACTCCAGTAGTTTAAACGTTTGTTTGTGTCATTCTTTTACAAAAATGACGAATGACAACGAAAACCAAGTTGTTCCGATGGTGACTGCCAATGCATCGACAAGCCGAACACCGGCATTGGCACCGGCGGAAAAACTCGAAAAGTTTTTCGGGATTGATTTGAAGCGGTGGAACCAGAAGATATTCTTCTACTTGACTACTTTGAGTCTACAGAAGTTCATTAAGGAATATGTTCATGTTATGCCCGACGAAGCTCCAGAAAATGAACGTTTCCTCGTGACTGAGGCGTGGAGGCATTCTGATTTTCTATGCAAGAATTACATTCTTAGCCGACTGGAAGACGATTTGTATAACGTCTATAGTAATGTGGAGACGTCAAAAGAACTGTGGGTTGCGCTTGAAAGAAAATATAAAACTGAAGATGTCGGATTGAAGAAATTCGATGCCGCTAAATTTTTGGACTACAAAATGGTAGATAACAAGTCTGTTATTACCCAAGTCTAGAAATTGCAAGTGATTATTCATGATCTCCTTGCTGAAGGTATAATTCGAATTAATACTGATGTTGAAAGTATTAATTTTATTATATTTACTAATAGAATTTTCATTGAAGCTCTTGTCATCAAAGAAGCATTCCAAGTTGCAGCGATGATTGAGAAGTTGCTTCCTTTGTGGAAGGCCTTCAAAAATTGATTGAAACACAAACACAAGGAGATGTCCCTTGAAGATCTCATTGTTCGGTTGAGAATCGAAGAGGACAACAAAGCTGCTGGAAAGCAAGGCCGTGGAAACTCAACAATAATGGGAGAGGAAGAAGGCTTCTGGACCGAAAAACAACCCAAGCAAGAAGCGGTTCAATGGAAATTGCTACAACTGTGGAAAAGCTGGACACATATCTGTAGATTGTCGTGCTCCAAAGAAATACAAGAAGAATGGTCAAGCAAACATGGTTGAAAAGCACAAAGATGTTGATGACTTGTGTGCTATGCACTCTGAATGCAACCTGGTGGGAAATCCTAAGGAGTGGTGGATTGATTCTGGGTCCACTCGTCATGTTTGTGCAGTTAGAGAAGCTTTTGCGACATATGCTCCTGTTGGACCCGAAGAGACGCTTTCTATGGGAAATGTTGCAACGACCAAAATTGAAGGATGTGGGAAGATATTTCTCAAAATGACTTCTGGCAAGGTGGTGACTTTGAACAACGTCCTTCATGTTCCCGAGATTAGGAAGAACATAGTCTCTGTTGGACTTCTTGTTAAGAATGGTTTTAAGTGTGTTTTGTATCCGGTAAGATTGTAATAAGTAAGAACGAAATGTTTGTAGCAAAAACTTACCTCACTGAGGGCCTTTTCAAGATGAATGTAATGGTTTTTGAAAATAACAATAAAATTTCTGCTTCGTCTTACTTACTTGAGTCAAATGAATTATGGCATATACGTTTGGGTCATGTCAATTATAAAATCTTGCGGAAAATGATTAACTTGGATGTATTGCATAAGTTCGAATGCAACAAATCAAAATGTCAAATATGTGTGGAACCTAAGTATGTTAAACATCCTTATAAGTCAATTGAAAGAAATTCATATCCTTTAGACTTAATTCAAACATATATTTACGATATGAAGTCAATACCATCTCGTAGTAGAAAGAAGTATTTCATAACTTTTATTGACGATAGTACTCGATATTGCTAAATTTACTTACTTAATAGTAAAGATGAAACAATAGACGCATTCAAGCAATACAAAAATTAAGTTGAAACGCCAACTTAACAAGAAAATCAAAATGATAATAAGTGATAGGGGTGGTGAATATGAATCTCCTTTTGAAGAAAATGTTTAGAATATGGAATTATACATCAAACAACGACCCCTTACACGCCCCAATCCAATGGGATTGCGAAAAGAAAGAATCGTTCATACTAAATCGAGTACCCCATAGAAAAACACAATCCATTCCATATGAATAATAGAAAGGAAGGAAGCCCAACTTGAATTATTTTAAAGTGTGGGGGTGTTCGGAAAAAGTGCAAGTTCCTAAACCCAAAAGGGCAAAAATAGGACCGAAAATCGTTGATTGTGTTTTCATGGAATATGCGACCAATAGTAAAGCATATCGATTTTTAGTTCATAAATCAGAAAATCCCGACATTCATAATAATACGGTTATAGAATCAGATAATGGTCTTTGAAAATATATATCCGTATAAAAAGGAATGTGAGTCGATTGGTGAAGGATCTAAAAGACCTCGGGAAGAAACAAAAGAAAATACATTTAATCAGGAGGATCCAAGACGTAGTAAATGTCAAAGAATATTTACTTCATTTGGACCAGATTTTGTGACTTTCTTATTGGAGAATGAGCCTTTAACATTTAAAGAAGCTATGTTTTATTCGGAATCATTGTTTTGGAAAGAGGCAGTCAATAGTAAAATAGAATTCATATTGAACAACCATACATGGGAATTGGTTGATCTTCCTCCTGGAAATAAACCGTTGGGTACTAAATAAATATTTAAGAGGAAAATGAAAGATGATATCACTATTGATAAATATAAGACAAGACTTATGGTCAAAGGGTATAGACAACGAGAAGGTCTTGACTATTTTGATACATACTCTCTAGTTACAAGAATTACATCCATACGAACGTTAGTAGCGTTAGCTGCAGTTTATGGTCTTGAAATTCATCAAATGGACGTTAAGACGACCTTCTTAAATGGAGAGTTGGAGGAAGAAATCTACATGGAACAACCTGAAGAGTTTGTGGTTCCAGGTAAAGAAAAGAAGGTATGTAGACTTGTTAAGTCCCTTTATGGACTAAATCAAGCACCCAAACTATGGCATGGGAAATTTGATCAAACAATGTTGTCAAATGATTTTAAGATAAATGAATGTGATAAATGTGTGTACATTAAAAATCTTCCAAATCACATAGTCATTGTTTGCTTATATGTGAATGATATACTGATAATGAGTATTGACATTGCCAAACATAAATGCGACTAAGCGTATGCTAACTGGCAAGTTTGATATAAAGGACTTGGGAGTAGCTGATTTAATTCTGGGGATTAAGATGCATAAGACTCCTCAAGGTCTGGCTTTGTCACAATCTCATTATATTAAGACATTACTTGAAAAAATCAAGCACTTAGAGTTTAAAGTTGCAAAGACTCTAATTGACGTGAATCTTGCATTAGCAAAGAACAAAGGCCAAAGCATATCACAATTGGATTATGCTCGTGTATTGGGATTCTTAATGTACATCATGAATTGTACACGACCAGATATAGCTTGTGCTATAAGTAAATTGAGTCGATACACAAGCAATCCAGGTCAATCTCATTAGATGGCAACGAAACGAGTTTTGGGATATTTAGAGCATACCCAGGACTTTGCTTTACACTAAAGTAAATATCCTGCGGTGATTGAGGGATACTATGATGCAAATTGGATCACCAGTTCAACTGATTCTAAGTCCACAAGTGGATATGTATTCACTATTGGTGGAGGAGCAGTATCTTGGAAGTCGTCCAAACAAATTTGTATTGCCCGTTTTACAATGGAGACTGAGTTCATAGCCTTAGATAAAGCCGGTGAAGAAGCTGAATGGCTCCGGAATTTCTTGGAAGATATTCCATTTTGGCCCAAACCATTGGCACCAATATTCTTATATTGCGATAGTCAAGCGGCAATTGGAAGGGCTGGGAGCATTATGTATAACGGTAAATCTCGTCATATACGACGAAGACATAAAACCGTTAGGCAATTACTCTCTAGAGGAATTATCACGATTGACTATGTAAAGTCAAGAGATAATGTGTCGGATCCACTTACAAAAGGCCAAACTAGAGAGGTAGTTGAGAATCATCGAGGGGAATGGGACTATGGCCGAGAACAAGTCATTATGGCGGTAACTCTACCTAGAAGACTGGAGATCCCAAGATCTAGGTTCAAGGAGATCAAACAAAGTCATTAATGACGGTTCAACATTGTCAACTAAAATTTTGGTCCATTCTCGTGATGAGACAATGTTCAGTACCAAGGATAAAACATTAAGGCTTTTTAATAATTTCTAAATTGTATACGGTATATATGAAATAGTGTATCTACGGGATGACACGTTTAGGAATCACATATGTAAGTGTGAAGTGTTAGCTGCTTCAAGGAGAATTTTGTAAGGCCAGTTCTCTACGCACTTATGAAACCAGGCGGTGTTCATGGCTGAATCGAACACAACAATGAGAACCAAAGACGGTTAAGGATTGATTGTGTGACTTATGGTTGTCTAGGTATACACCAAAGTTCGACGGTTCAAAGATATCAAATCTACCGATTGACCGAGTATATCCGACATAAGTTCACTACGGAAAGTTCAAAAAGAAACTTACTTATCCAGATGCAATTAAACCTTGCTTGCGAATCATACAGTTTTCCATACGTATTTCTATGATATAGTCATTCCCCACTCATGTGGAGGATTGTCGGGTTTTTAAGCATTAATATAGATTAAAAGAGGGTGAATGGGAAATAGAGGGAAAATGAAATATTTGAGTTTCTCTCCTTGACAAAGGGACATTGTCCTATATTGGAAGAGAATTTTTTTTTTGATGGATATATATACAATTGCTCTTTTTCTAACTCTTAAAGAGTTGAGAAGAAGGCAAACCTCGCACAGTCGTCGTCGCTCGACTCGGCTTTGGGTTCGGCATCAATTTGTTGATTTTTTATTTTAAAAAGATTGTGCCCGTTCGATATTTAGTTTTTTAGCACTGGTAACGGCTACAGTCCCGGGGTTCTGATCGAATTGAAGGATTCAATTTAGATTTTCTCTCGCTATATGGAAGAATGTAATCACGGAGAATTAAATTAATGATATCAGTTATTATAAAAGCACACAGGTTGGAACATGTAAATTGTAATATTGAAATGTCCATTTGGATTAGAAAACATCACCAATGGCATAACGACTGATATGTTTGCCCATTCTATCCATTATTTTCAGCTTTTATTTTGCTTGGCACTTGGTCAGGGAGTTGTTTGGTGCTTTTATTAGAATATTCAAAAGAAGAAAATAATGCTTCGTAATCTCTATTCAGTTTTTTCTGGGGTTCATTCTCATTTCTTCAATTGGAATGAACCAAATTGGAATGGAATTATGTTTCTGTTTCTTTTATATTTTGGGATACAAAAGGATTTCAATTTTACTGTTTGGAATTTGGTTTATGAGAAAGTCTTTTTGATAATATAATTATCTTCGTGTCTGAGAAATCCTCTAACTGCACTAATGTGAAATCTCTAATTTTTTGTCCCCCGAATCTTATGAATCAGATGACAACATTTATTGTATAGAAGGGGGTTGATAAAATGCCCTTGTAAGTTTATATCGAAACCTCATATGGGGTGTCTTTTAGAGTTCATTATCGTACTGCAAATTAAGAAGAAAGGGAAAGAGCTTGATTCGAATGAATAATCAGAAGGCTCGTTCGTTGTTGATCTCACCGTTAACAGAAGAAGAAAGAGGCACAAACGTCAAACAAAAGAAGCAGATAAGTTCACTCAAACAAAAATGTTCGGACATAACAAAGCCTCTTCGTTCTTGATCTCAGATTAGAGAAGACAGGTGTCATCATTAGGGGTGGGCATAGTTTGAACAAACCCGAAATCCGAATCAAAATTTCATCTTTTTGGATTTTTTGGTTTGGAGTTTTGGATTATGAGTTGTAGTTTGGATTTTATTTTTAAAAATTTTGGATTTTAGATTTAGGACTTCGACATTACCCGTTAGACATTAGCCCATTACGGCATTATCTATATACATACCTAATAGTAATAAATTTAAATCTCCAATAGTATCATGCCAATTAAACATTAGCATGTATATTCAATACAAAATACTAAGTCCAATATGGGATTCTCTACCAAATCAAATATAATATAGTATTTTTCTTTTCTCTCACATCTCACCTATACAGCCACACCATACATGCATTTGTAAACACTGAAGAGTCGATGCCGAAGTTGACTAAAAATTGAATTTTGACGTCACTTTTCCTAGTTAATCTTTTAATTTATAATATATAATTTGAATCAATGTGATGTATTGCATATTCAAGACTTTTTTTCTTGAAGATACATTATATAGAGTCGAGAAGATATCAATAACTAAAGCATCTTTTGATTACCATCTTTCTACTTCATTTAAATAATTATTTTTACGTCGAGTGTTTTCTATAAGCTCAACTTATAGACTTAAAAGTCAAAACCGAAAATCTGAAAAATCCAATCCGATTTATTGGAAACCGAACTTAAATAATCCGATCCAATCCGAAATTATTTGGATTGAATTTGGATTGTAATTTCTTCAATCCGAAAACCAAAAATCCAAACCGCAATTTCATATTTAATCCGAATTGCCCGAACGCCCACCCCTAGTCATCATCTCAGCAACCAAAGAAAATTCCAACTGATCCAATCTGGACCGTCTATAGTTGGAGCGCAGCTCAAGAAATTTCTCACATGTGTAGGAAAGCTCACACGTACTAAAGATAGTAGAGAATATTAGCCGGTTAGTTTGTTGGTTTTAGTCTAATACAAAAGTGAAAAGTGTACAGATTTTATAGGATTCTTTTATTTTCTATTTTCTTTTCTAGCTAGTTTTCTTTCACTAGGAATATACTTTTATAAAGCTAGACAATCCTGTACAATGAATTCATCAATAAAACTTTACATCTTTTCTCCATTATTCTTTCATTCGATTTGGCTGCAATCTTCATTATGTACTACAGTAATAACATACTCTGTTATGGCTGGAAGCGACTTCTAAAAGAAATGACCATAGAGCACAATAGGAAGCAGAATTTAGAAAAAAACCAAGCAATATATACCTAGGTTAAGCTCTCCATTTAACTCGTGTCTACCTGAAGAATAGTTTATTGTGGTTTAGCAACAAAATTTGCTTTTTGAGATATTACTATCTCAGAGGTGAATTTGTTCACTTCACGTTATGCATATTTTCTTGTAGCATAAAATACTTAGATAATAGAGTTACGTACTGACCTTTGGTCTCCGATCCAGACATGTTTGGTCAGCTAGATACTAGATATTGTAAAGCTCCTGTCATTTCCTTGTTCTTCTCATTCTCACGTCCTTCTTCTTTCACTGAATCATGGATTTTGGATGAAGTGCAATATTTTCTTCATTTTTGAGATGTTTTAACATTCATTTTTCGATGCTTATTACACACGGACATTGCATGTTTAAAATAAAATATGTGGTGAATGTTATTTCCTATGATATGCATGGAATGGTGGTGAAGAATTGAAACAGTATGCATTAATTAAAGGTTTACTGTACCTTCTAACAAAGATTTCCTCAAAAGGTGCATTTAGTTGCAGTATGAGAGGTCCATTTTTATTTCTTTTGTGTCAATACTTGGAACAATGCTAGCAAGCTCGTGCTTTAGATTGCACTCATGAAGTCAGCTAATGTTGTAAGAAAAGTATCTATCAACTAGATTATCCTTTTGATACTTTCTTTTCTCGGAGAGATAGTTTTTGTTTCTTAATTTTGTAAATAGACATATGTTTTCCTTCTTCTTTTATTTGCACTAACTTTTCGATACATGTCAGTATGTTGGAGTGACAAGGTTTGTAGTTATTCCATTATTCTGATGCTTAAAAACAGCGCCATAGAGCCGTGATTGGTATGTTAGCTCATTTTGCATCTTAAAAAAGTTTAAGATTCATGAATGGAAATATCTTTTGATGTCTATTCTCTGAATTTAATGTTATTGATTGAAAAGTATAACCTTTTTCTTTTCGGGACCATCAGCTATGTCCAAATGTGCTATAACAGTTTCATTGCGTTTTGCCCTAAAAATTGAGTAATAATTTAAATTTATAATGAGGTTTTAAAGATATATGATTTAATCCAACACTAGTTACGTTAACAAGAAAAATAAGTGTGTGAGTTGAGTAAGCAAATTAAATCAAACCAGTGTATGAACAAGCCTCTTTCTCGAGCCCCAAGGTGACCTCGAGAAGGACCTTGATGAACAGTAGAAATAAACAAAGAGAATATAATAAAGCTAAATGACAGTTTCTGAGAGATGAGCAGAAAAGTAGAAGTGTATATTCGTTGCCAGTGATTGATGATCCTTACAAATGATTGGGATCCCCTTCATATAAGAGGGGAACCTTAAATAAGGTACATTTCTATTTACAGTAAAGAATCTTATTGGGACAGCTGTATAACCACCTAGTACGGATTTGTACTAATTCGTACAAATCTATTCCGGAATTTACGTCATGATCTTGGGGACGTGGCGAGAATCTTATCCTTTTATAACAAACTCATAACGACACTGTTTTTGAATTGATCGAACTTGGCTCCAATGTTTCTCGAGCACTTAGGTCTTCGAGCCTTTTTGTCCTGCTTTCGAACCCGAGCTAAGTCTTTATCGAACTTTTGTCCTCGATGTGACCTCTCGAACCTACAAAATCGGGGTCATATGATTTTGACCGTATACACATTGAAAGTGTTAATAGGTGTACAATCTCGACGATTTTCTCTGTCACGTTTCTAGGCCAATAATCCCAGCGAATGTTCCATTTATTTAATTATTGCAACTATCGAAAGGTGCATCAAATTCATTCATTTTTGTTTGGTCATCTCTTAAATGTGTATTTTTCTACAACTATTAGTTTTTGTGTTTATGCTTATCCGTTCTGGTACTTTTCCATTTTGTGCAGTTTATGCCTGCTAAGGAAATCTATATTTGATACGAGAATCCTCATATTGAGCTTGTATTCCAGCATAGGTGTTTATTATGTCTGTCAACTGTTCAAGTTACATTTGAATTGGTACTGATGCATTGTTTATAAATCCAACGGCTATTACATCTTTTTTTTTCTTTTTCTATACCTCTACTATCTTGGGTTTCTCTTTATAGTCTTAAGGGCCTATTTTTCTAGCCATTAATACTTTCATAGGCAAATGTTTTGATACACATAAACTTGATATTTGAATCTATCTCAGTTTTGCTCTTTGATCAAGATTTTGGGTCTTAGATAAGATCCATGATAATGTTGTTTTCCAAATAAAGGAATGAGAAAAGGAAGCAAAACATAGGACATGTCTTCAACTTTTGCAACTCAATTTTGCCGTCTTCGACTTATACAAACATTTAATGGGTGGAACTATTTTTTAATGTGATAGCCTATGTTTTGTGAAATGAAGTCGAAACAGACTTGCATAGGTTTTTAAATTGTTCCTTCGTCTGTTCAGTGTCTTTCCATTTTAGAAATAATTTATTGGAAATTTTATCTCCTATAGCAAATGTTGATACCTTATTTATTATAAATAAATACTTTTTTAAAAATTATCTTCTATAGCTACCTTTTAATTTTTATAGCAAAATATTTATTTATGGCAATTTCCTACCTTTAAGCCATTAAATACGATGTGTATTATTTTTCTCTCTCCCTCTCCCTTCCCTCTCTCCTCCTTTCTCTTTCTTCTTTCTTCTCTTTTTCCCCCGGTTTTTTTCTCCCCTTTTTTTAGAAACCCTAGCAGGGGTTGTGTTCTGCCAACGACATATCCGGCCGGCGACCACTTCCCTCCTTCCTTGTTGTGTCACCCCTAACCCCTCCTCTAGCCGGCGATACCTTCTTCTTTTTGTGAAGTGATGATTACATTAGAAAATCATTTGGTTTCCAAACGTGACAATCTAAAATAATTGAAGTTGGAAAACTCTAAGATCCAACATCTTTCACGCCATTTTGAATGGAAAGTAGAGAAGTGATTTTTTTGCTTAACTACTCGTTATTCAAAATTTACGGTCCAACTAATTCAAATTCATTCTACGAGATTATCTGAAGAAGATTTTGACAAGGTGAAGGAATGTGAAAATAAAACGGCAAAAGAAAAAAAATAATTAGTTGCTTTGTCTTGAAGATTCTGTTACCGTTTTTCATTGTATTTCAATGTATCTCGTTATATTTTCATGTATCTCATTGGATTTACTGCCTTTTTTTTCATTGTATCTCAACGTATCTTGTTGTGAACTAATTGATTGAAGTATGATTGATACAAAATCAGTGACTAAGTGAAGAAGAAGATGCTGCAGAAAAGAAAGAAGAAAACGAGAGAGAGAGAGAGTAGGGAGAGGATCATTCATACTTTTTATTAATGAACTTAAATCTGAAATGAAAGAGTACATCATTATTTATAGTAAATTATTTAGTTTAAGCTAACTAACTTTAATTAATTAACTAACTAATTTTGTTAAGAGTGATTAACAGAATAACTAACTAACAGGGTGAAGTTACAAATCTGCCCTTATTAGTTTTGAGTTATATTTTCTTTAACACTCCCCCTCAAGCTAGAGGGAATAAAAATATTAAATGTCCCTAGCTTGAAAATTAGATATTGATGCTGAAATTTGTTCAGTCCTTTTGTGAATATATTTGCAGGTTGTTCCTTTGTAGAAATATACTCAGTTTTGACCATGCCTTGTTGAATCTTTTTCCTTATAAAGTGACAGTCTATCTCTATGTGTTTTGTTCTTTCATGATAGACTGGGTTGACTGCTATTTGAGTGGAAGCTTTACTATTACAATGGTAACAGGTTGATCATTTTTCACATCAATCTCCTTCAATAATCCCAGTAACCATGTTAACTCAGCAACAGTAGATGCTAGACTTATGTATTCTGCTTCAGCAGAACTTCTTGATATTGTAGTTTGTTTCTTAGATTTCCATGAAATCAGTGACTCACCTAACTTGATTAAGTAGCATGTAACTGATTTTCTGGAGTGTGAACAAGCTGCCCAATCAGCATCACAATAAGACGTGATTGTTTCATTGTTATTGCTAGACAAAAGAATACCTTGTCTTGGTTGACCCTTGATATACTTCACTATTCGTAATGCATCTTCCATGTGAGACTTTTTTGGATGTTGTAGATACCGACTGAGTGTTTGAACACTATAGAATATATCAGGTCTAGTAACAGTTAAGTATAACAGTTTACCTATGAGTCTTTGATAGCTTCCTTGATCTGCCAGTACATCATCTTCTGCCAGTTTGTCTTGGCAGAAATGTTCATCAAATTCTTTTGTAGTGAGTTTTATGTTTGTGTCCATAGGTGTTCTAACAGGTTTAGATGCTGCTAATCCAAGTTCTAATATTAGTTCCAAGGAATACTTTCTCTGATGCATCAGAATTCCTTGTTTTGACCTTGTAAATTCTATTACAAGAAAATACATTAGTTCTCCTAGATCCTTCATTTTGAAAGTCTGTTGGAGAGCTTCTTTTGTATCTTGTATCAGTTTCAGATTGTCTCATGTTAGAAGCATATCATCTACATATACCAACACAACAATAGTTCCACTTTCAGTTTTCTTAACAAATAAAGAATGATCATATGGGCTCTGCTTGAATTGAAACTTCAATAAGGCTTCTGTCAGCTTTGAGTTCCACTGCCTTGGTGCTTGTTTAAGTCCATACAAGGATTTTTTGAGTCTGCACACATGTTTATACTCCCCCTGACTCTTAAATCCACTTAACAAATAAAGAATGATCATATGGGCTCTGCTTGAATTGAAACTTCAATAAGGCTTCTGTCAGCTTTGAGTTCCACTGTCTTGGTGCTTGTTTAAGTCCATACAAAGATTTTTTGAGTCTGCACACATGTTTATACTCCCCCTGACTCTTAAATCCACTTAACAAATAAAGAATGATCATATGGGCTCTGCTTGAATTGAAACCTTAATAAGGCTTCTGTCAGCTTTGAGTTCCACTGCCTTGGTGCCTGTTTAAGTCCATACAAGGATTTTTTGAGTCTGCACACATGTTTATACTCCCTCTGACTCTTAAATCCTTGTGGAAGATCCATGTAAATCTCATCATGAATATCACCTTGCAGAAATGCATTATCGACATCCATTTGATGTACATGCCATTTTCTAGAGGCTGCAATTGCTAACACAATTCTGACTGTACCATTTTAACAACTGGAGAGAAGGTTTCTTGATAATCTATACCTTCTCTTTGACTATAGCCTTTAGCTACAAGTCTAACTTTGAATCTTTCTATCTCCCTTGTAGACTTATACTTGATTTTGTATATCCATTTGCAGCCTATAGGATTTTTGCCTTTTGGCAAGGAACAACTTCCCAGGTGTGGTTGTTTTCAAGGGCTTCAATCTTTGATTTCATTGCATCAACCCATCTAGGATCTCTAACTTCTTCTGCATAAGTGTTAGGTTCAGTTGTTGTGGAGAATGTAGAAATGTAAGCTTGATACTTTGGTGAGATGTTTTCATAAGACAGATAGTTTGATATTGGATAGTTGACATCATGATGTACATTCAAGGAAACAAAGTCCTTCATCCATATTGGAGGATGTTTTTCCCTGCCAAATCTTCTAGTAGTGTTGTTGTGTTGAGTCTGTTGAATATCCACTGAGACAGTAGGAAGAACAGTTGATGAGTGATTTTGTTGTAGGTTTGTAGTACTAAATGGAACTATATTCAAGCTTTCTGTACTAGCTTGTACGTTGTGATTTTGAACCTCTTCTACATTTGTTTCTGTGTGATCAACCTCTTCTACATTTGTATCTGTGTGATCAGCTTCATAGATTTGAGTGTTTGAAGGTTGAAGGGAACTAACAAGCTGCTGATGCATTCTTCAAGTTGTCTATTGTGTAAAGTAGTTTGAGACAAGAATATAGGAGGTGAAGATACAGTAATGTTCTTGAATGGAAACACATCTTCCCTGAAAATAACATCTCTGTTTACAAAAAAAGAATGAGTAGTTAAATCATATAAAATATAACCTTTTTGTACCTCTGAGTATCCCATTAACACTGCAGACTTAGCTCTTGGTTTAAGCTTGTCTGTTTCTTGTATAATCTTAGCATAACAAAGACACCCAATAACCATTAAATGAATCAGTGAAGGTTTTATTTTGTATAAATTTTTCAAATGGTGAAAACCCCTATCACTGATGAAGGCAATCTTTTAATTATGTATATTGCAGCTAGAACACAATGACCCCAGAATTTAATAGGAATATTAGCCTGAAATCTGATAGCTCTAGTTACTTCTAGTATGTGTCTATGTTTCCTCTCAGCTACTCCATTTTGCTGAGGGTATAGGTACATGTTCTCTGATGGACTATGCCTAATCTTTGAAACAAATTACTTTAGATAGTATTTAACAAATTCTGTGCCATTGTCTGTTCTTATTGTCTTAACTATTTTGTTGAATTGAGTTTGAACAAACTTCAGAAAATATTGAATGATAACACACACATCAGACTTCAATTTTAATAAGTAGATCCATGTCATTCTAGAGAAATCATCAACTATAGTAAAAAAAAAACTTATTTTCATCAAATGTAGGAATCTTATAGGGCCCCCAAATATCCATATGAATCAGTTCAAAGGACTCAGTACTTTTAATACAACTTGCTGAAAAAGGTATCTGACTTGTTTTGTACAAGAGCACACATTACATTTATTTACTACTTCTGCTATAGATTCAGCTTTGTTCTGAATCATTTTCCTAAGAACAGACATAGACACATGACCAAATCTTTTATGCCATAGATTTATATCTTCTTTACTAAGCATTTCCTTGACAAGAAGACTGAAATTCATATCTTTATTAGCAAGTTGACTCAGTAGGATGTATAGCCCATCTCTTTCTTTACCAATCTCCTTCACCTTCCCATTGAAGAGATCCTGAAAAATACATAAATGAGGATAAAAGGTTGCTGCACAAGCTAGTTCCTTACTCATCTTTGACACAGACATTAGATTAAATTTGAACTGAGGCAAATGGAAAATATTGCTAAGAGTACTTCTAGCAGATATTGAACTAGTTCCAGTGTGAGTAACATTTGAAACTTCACCATTAGGTAGACACACCCTCTTAGTATTAGTATTTTCGATTATAGAATCCTGATTTAGCATTTCAATATCAGACACCATGTGGTTAGTTGCACCAGTGTCAATGATCCATTCTTTTGGACAATTTGAAACTAACAAAGCAGTACTCATACCTGCTACATTTGCTGCAGAGTTGTTGTTGTTGTTACTTTCAGTGCTAGTTTTATTTAGAATTTGTAGTATTTGCTCATATTGATCTTTTGTGAATGCTCCTATCTGAGGCATTGATCGTGAATTATCAGTATTGCTCATGTTTTGAAAATTTGTTATCTGAGATGTCTGCTGGTAAGTTCCCATTGGATTCACACTAGACTGGTGATCTAGAATTTCTACAAGAACATTATAAGTTGTTGGACCTCTTGTTCCACCATTATAGGCTCCTGACCCCTTCTTTTTAAACTTGAAATCTGGAGGATAACCAACTATCTTGAAACAATTTTCTTTGCTATGACCTTTAAGCTTGCAGAAATCACATTGAACATTATAGTTCCTTTTATACCTTTGATTCCCCATATTTTTTGTATACCTTGCTATATCATAATTCTCTGTAGTAATGGCTGGATTTGTACCTAAAATTCCAGAAGTAGCAGTCACTGCCTTTTGACTTTCATCACTTATGATCATTGAATATGATTGATTCACTGTTGGGAGTGGTCTTCTCATAAGAATTTGACTTCTAGCTTGAGCGTAGGATCAGTCACAACCAGGAACTGGTATTAAAGCTTCAAATTCCTCCCACATGTCCTTCAATTTTGAATAATACACCGACACAGATGAAGTGCCTTGAATAAGAGTGGCAATTTTTTTGTGCAAGTTAAAAGTTCTTGCATCATCTACTTTATAGTATCGTTCATATAGGGCATCCCGCACTGTCTAAGAATTAGATGCATACATTATACAACCAAGAAGGCTACTATTCACAAAATTCATGATCCAAGAAAGTACAATAGCGTTTACTCTCTCCCAATGATTCCACATAGTAGCAGGAAAATCTTCTTTCCTACAGGAACTATCCACCATTCCTAATTTGTTCCTTCCTAGCGGTGCTACACGCATAGAACGATACTAAACAGAGTAATTTTCAATTCCAGTCAGCTGAAACGAGATAATTTGTATTCCACTAACATCTGAAGGATGAAGAAACAGGGGATGATTGTAATCCATACCTACTTGTTGAGACGATCCTCCAGTAGTTTGATTCAGATGAGAACCACCTTCTTGATCATTATTTAAACTCACTTTTCAGTTCTTGAATTTTTTGATACAACCAAGAATCAACATAATTGACTTAGAATTGCGGAGATTTTGAATCGAATCAAAGTTGTATGAACTCAGCTTTGGAGCTCTGATACCATGAACTAATTGATTGAAATATGATTGATACAAAATCAGTGACTAAGTGAAGAAGAAGATGTTGTAGAAAAGAAAGAAGAAAACGAGAGAGAGAGAGAGAGAGAGTAGCGAGAGGATCATTCATACTTTTTATTAATGAACTTAATTCTGAAATGAAAGAGCACATCATTATTTATAGTAAACGATTTAGTTTAAGCTAACTAACTTTAATTAACTAACTAACTAATTCTACTACAGTGATTAACAGAATAACTAACTAACATGGTGAAGTTACAAATCTGCCCTTATTAGTTTTGAGTTATATTTTCTTTAACATGTTGTATTTCATGTATTTCATTGTATTCACTGTCTCGCTGTATTCCATGAATATATTCATATATCTTTTTAATTAATATAATTTATGTATTCAAATATATATATATATATATATATATACACATATATTCAAATGTATCTGCAATATAACTCTCAATTCTCCATCTCCTCGTTCATCGAGTCTCTCAGTCCTTCCTTCATATTAGAACCAAGAAGACATTGGGGAAAAAAATCAACTCCCAGATTTAGATTTTCCNAAACATTAATTTATGTATTCAAATATATATATATATATATATATATACACATATATTCAAATGTATCTGCAATATAACTCTCAATTCTCCATCTCCTCGTTCATCGAGTCTCTCAGTCCTTCCTTCATATTAGAACCAAGAAGACATTGGGGAAAAAAATCAACTCCCAGATTTAGATTTTCCAAAAAGATTTGAAAGTGTGATGACCCAAGGGATCATTTTATGAATTTAGACTCCGTTCTAGAATTATTAGCCATAAAAAGATCAATTTTAACTACCTCANGAAATATTTATGAAATAATGAAAAGAATTAATGTTTGAAGTCATTGGTATCGGGCCCGTATTTTGGTTTCGGAGGCCGGTACAAATTTATTATGATATTTAGGCCTTGCCTATGAAATTTGGTAAAAAACGGAGATCGTTTGACATGATTCGGACATCCGGTTGAAAAGTTATGAACTATAAGTGTTCTTGAGGAAAATAATGAGTTTTGAGGTTTAATTCGTTGTTTTACATGTTATTTTCATTATTTGATCGCACGAGAAAGTCCGTATGATACTTTTAGACTTGAGTGCATGTTTGATTTAGAGCCCCGAGAGCTCGGGTGAGTTTCAAATAGGTTTGGAATGTGTTGCGCTCGTTCTTTCTTATGCTTCGACGTCGTTTCTTTAAATATAAATGATATCATATTGAACAAATGAGCTCCGATTTATGTTTTGAATGAAGTATTAGATCCGTATCATAATTACGGACCCGTAGCAAAAAGAATCATCGAATTTGCACATCGTATGAGGATTTTATGACCATTTTACCAAGGTTGCCCAGATTTTTCAGGTTAATTACGAATTTGCCCCTGACGGCGTATTAAAAACCTACACTATTTGCAAATCTTAAAACCTACATATCTCCTTCATTATAAGGCCAAATTGAGTGATTCAAAAGCCTAAATTCATTAGAATTTCACAAGGAATCCACTGGACACATAGAAATCGAGTTTAGGGATCGTTTGGAATGAGAAACGAGGCAGAATAGATGGCAGAAAATATATTAAAAACGGGCAGACCTTTTCCTTCTCCAATTTTTCGAGGTTCCAGCCCTAAAAACGAGTTTTCTTCAACAATCTTCATCCCCAATTCATAGGTAATCAATTCCAAACCTTTTTCTTTTAATTCCTTACTATTTTGCATCACTTTTAAAGCAAAAACAAAGGATTTCCATGGTAAAAATTTAGGATTTGGGTAGAATTAGGGAGTTTTGTAAAAATTGAATTTTTATATCAAATTAAGGTCGGATTTCAAAACTAATAGCATATTTGGGTTCGTGGGTGAATGGGTAAACGTAATTTAGTCCGAACCCCGAGTTTAGACCAAGCGGGCCCGGAGTCGGGTTTTCACTTTTTTTTTTTAGAGAACTTAGGAAAAATTATTTTTCAATAAAGTAAGTTCCTTTAGCATTAGTTAATGATATTAAGTTAATTGTGATTAGATTCGAGCAAGTTAGAGGTGAATTCAAAAGGAAAAGCGATAATTGAGCAGTGAGTGGCCTGCGGAATTGAGGTAAGTGTTTGGTCTAACTTTGACTTGAGGGAATAGGAATCCCCACTTATTTTCTATGTGAAATGTATGGGCGTGGTGTATAGGTGAGGTGATGAGTATCTATGCACCACCCAATTTGCTTGTTCAGCATGATCCCTT
>ML429211.1:8363-21625 GCA_005239525.1 Nicotiana knightiana | reverse complement strand
ATAAAATTTATAAGGCATTTCCTTGAATATTTGTGTTTACACTTGAATTACAATACATATCTAATAGTTATATATTATAATTTACAATAAATTATCTTAGATAATATAATATAATTACATAACAAAGTTTTTGTAACTCTAGAATAACACTTATATAATACACTTATACAAGATTTATAAGAAATTGCCTTACATAAAAAAATTTTTAAAAAAATAGCCCCGACCCGTTTAGGCCCGTTTGGCCCGCGGGCCCGGCCCTCTTAGCCCGGGCCCATGTGGGCTTAGGCCCGTAGGGGGCCGGTTCCACACATATAGCCCGTTTGGCCCGGGACCGTTTAGCCCGGGCCCGCATAACCCAGGCCCGCATAGCCCCGACCCGCTTAGCCCGGCCCACTTGACCCGTTTGGCCCGGGACCGTTTAGCCCGGGCCCGCATAACCCAGGCCCGCATAGCCCCGACCCGCTTAGCCCGGCCCACTTGACCCGTTTGGCCCGGGACCGTTTAGCCCGGGCCCGCATAACCCAGGCCCGCATCGCCCGGACCCGCTTAGCCCGGCCCACTTGACCCGTTTGGCCCGGGCCCGACCCGTTAGCCACCCTTGCTCGGAAGGCATACGAAGGATTCGAAGAGAGAAATTGAAGTGAAAAACGTTGATTTTTACATCTTTTATTCATTACTTTGTAGTTTAATTATGCAATTTCTTTTGGGTGTGATTCTTATAAACATGAGTAGCTAAATTCTTTAATCTAAGGTTTCGGTAGAACCCGTTGGGGATGAATTTGTTGTGATATTNAAAGTCATAACCGAGGGTTTAGAGGTTGGATTAGAGATAACGATACTTCGGGTGCAATCTAAAGTGAACTGTAATGCCATTTAGCTAACGTAACTTGAGAGAGTGCGTCTAGTAAATTATCATAATTACTTGAGAGAGATTTATGGTGGATAGAGTGTTCATGATTGATAGAGACAACTAATCAAACTATAAGAAGTATCTGAGAAGTAAATTCACCAACGGGGGAAACCATAAACTTAGACCTTTATCATCATTATTTACAACACATTTGTAGTAATTGCTAGTTATTATTATTGTCAGTAGAATTAGTAAAACATCACCAATTTATATTAAAAAGTCTTGAGAGAATTGATTGAGTAAAATTTGCGTACTCTAAAGACTTGATTGATACGTAAATTCCCTATGGGATCGACTCTGGGCATAATACCCCCGGATTTTATTTGCAACGCCCGTTTAGTTTTTTATTAGACATAGTTGAGCGTGATCACCTTCTATGACTCTTTCTGCACCAAATGATAAATACCCTGAAATACTTTCTAGGGAGGAACTGAGGTCCACTATGTTTGTGTGTTTAAATACAATTTATTTTGGTGCTATTTTTTTTTTTTTTTTTTTTTTTTTTTTTTTGCTTTGGTATGTAAGAACCATTATTATATGCCTTAGTTGAAGGTATAATATCTGCTACTCTACTATGCGTATTATCTGCTACATTACATGTTACTTTTTGTCTGCACCTTCCTTTTTCTTTTTGATTGATGTCATAAAGGGGAGAAGCATTAGAGTAATGCAGAGAAACAACTCAGGGGGAGCAACATTAGCATTAGAATTCAGGCGTGCACAAAATAAGGAAAGCCTTCACTAAAAGAGAAGTGTGCTCTGTTTTCGTCTTTTGATTGTCATCATCGAAAAACGGGAGATTTTTATGCCTAAGTTTTAACGATGACAATAGTGCAAATCTAATTTATTCTACCTTGTATTTATTTATTTAACTCTGCCTTGAAGTGGCGGGGGTTTGGCATGGACCCCTACCTTGTCTATTAATTGAATAACCATTATACAAAAAAGAATGAGGGGGACATGTACATAAACCTCTTCGGACAAAGGACCTGGATAAAAAAAATTAATTTACATGGTCAGAAGACCTTGATAGAGCACTACTTAAAGCATTAGAGTTCCCACAAGGAACAATATAGATCTCAGTCGTACAACTAGTAAATTCTGCCGCTATGGTACAATTTTGATATCTTGAAAGGATATAATATGAGGTTCTTTCCTTCCATTCTCTTTGATCTGTGAAGTTCTTATGGTGAATCGAAATTCCATCCGGAGTACTTTTTGGTTCTGATTCTGAAAGAAGGAAGTTGCATTCTGTCCATAATCAGTGTGCCTCTAGTCTGTGGTAGTAATTTTGATTCTTGTAAAAACAACATGTTCTCAATGTGATTAACAGCGTATTTTGCTAAAGAGTCCGCCACGCATCTCCTTCCCTATAGAAATGTCTAACAATAATGTGATGTAGTTTGGCCTTCATCTGTATAATTTTCACAACCCTTTGCATTTTCCAGGGCATACTCACCTTACCTTATATCATCTGGACCAAGATCATGGAGTCCAATTCCAAAGTGAAATTGGACCAACCATTATCGCAACACCAATTCACTCCAAACAGAGCAGCCTGAGCTTCTCTGAAATTGTTAATCAAGAATTAAACAGGGTTGGCAAAAGCCATCACCATATTACCATTTCCATTCCTAACAATCCCACCTGCTCCGGCTTTGCTATGTTGATTAATGAAGCTACCATCTGTATTGAGGATAATAGAGTTTCCATGGGGTTCTTCCATTTAACCATAATGCTAGTTAGCATTGGTTTGTAGTTGGTACTGATTTCACAAACTTTACCCCAGTCCCAGTCACTGTTCATTGGAGCAAATTTCTTGGCAATAGCAATCTTTATATGAAAGAGTATTTGAAGATACATTCTTTTATCAGTAGTAACCGGGGTTCTTGTTTGCCTTAAAGAGTCCTAGCAGTAGCGCAAGAAAATTTGCCATCTGTGGTAAGGCACCCAATGCCCTTGTCTTTGATATCTATCTTACCAATATCTTCTTTGGAAACAATTTGGACAATGTGCTCCGGGATATGGTTATTTAGGTGTTCCAAATTCCACACATTTCCTTGAATAAAGTGGTTAACTTTGATGTTTTTTGGCTTGGGAGAGGGGTTTGCAAGGTTCAGGTAATTTATTCTACTTGATTGCAGGAAATCAGGATGGCAATGCTATCAGAAGGAAATGAGATCAAGTGCAACTGATATGGGGAAGCCAGTTCGTAAATTAAGGAGAATTAAGGAAAAAGGAATCAAAAGATTCTAGTGATTGATCAATCAAGTCAAGTCGCAAATCACTCCTTTAATCAGGAACGTGAATAGGAAAGAGATCATTGAATCCAGCTCATCCTGTAAGGGGGACTCAGAGGCAACCCTTGGGTCAAATCTCTTAGAATATTCTTGTCTCAATCAATGGTCAATCTGCAATGGCTAGTTCAAAAAGAAGATTACAAGATCTCAAGACTCCCATATAAGAAGGCTGGAAGACAGAAGAAGAAGCTACGCAACTTAATACATGTTTATATATCTTTCTAGTTCTTAGTACAAACATTATATTCTTGAGTTTATAAGTGTCACAAAAGATAGGAATAATTAGAAAACAAAACAAGAGTTGTGTCAAATTTGGACAAACACTGTTGATGAATATCGTTAGTGGTGAACGAACTAAAACCACTAATGTGTAACGACTCATTATTGAAGATCTAAGAGAACCCTTGTGACCCAAGGGAACTGGATATAGGTACCACACCGGTACTGAACCAGTATAAAACTCATGTACCTTTACTATTTTAATCCTGCACAATTTACTTCTGCTGCAAATCGAACCTGCTGGAAAAGTTTAGTCGACTATTCCCTTTTTAGTCAACGAAGTTTAATTTGGCTAAAATTCACCCCTCCCCCCTCTTGTACTTTCATGATTAACTTTATAGGGATATTTTTATCGTTCAACATTTAGCGTTTTAATATTCTTGCTTTTACAATAATATAGATATAAATAATAAGTAGTTTATGTGTAGGAGAAGTCTTTGTTTAAATTTTGAATTTACTTACATAAATTCAGCTGATATATTTTTGGCATCATAATTTTATTTTCTGTTTTCAAGTTGGCTATTAAAGCCCTCTGTATTTAATAAAAAAAGAAGAGAAGCATTTTTCAATCAATACTTTAAATCTTCTTGTTGTTCCATCATTTTAAATAAAACAACACAAATAAATGTAAAAAAGCCACACCAAAGATATGAACCTATGTCATGGGATTCAATAGTTTATTTATATAAAAAATAAAATTGGTTTTACTCTTTTACACTGTGAAAGGAGATCAATCCCCTTCACTAAAGGTTATGGGAATAATAAAGGTTATTGTAGCATAGGAATAAAGCTGACCAGGCCAAAGCTCAAGAGAAGTGTAAAAAGTTACTGGATTCTTTTTTTTTTGTTTCTCATTCGGTGTCCATATCTATATTGGGGCCCGACTAAATCCAAATTCGCACCGAAAAATTCACATTGGGGGTAAAACGTCCCCTAACAAAGGCGACTCCATACTCAGGGACTCGAACCCGAAACCTCTGATTAAAAATAAAGCAGTACTTACTACTCCACCACATAGTTACTGGATTCTCTTAGAATACGTGTAGAAAGTGAACAATTCTTTAATAAAGAATGAACCGATGAGATTATAAGTTCCTGTTTCCATTTTCTTTATCAAGATATTCTTAGGTACTAGAATTATTCTGAAGTGATAAAAAAGAATAAAATCGTAAAAATCAAAACAAGGTCATGGTATAAGTGGAGGTCCTATTCTCTTTCTTGTATCTTCCACCTTAATATATATATTGTTGTAACACATAAACCAGTTAAGTCAAATTTGCAAAACCATTTTGGATTTCCATTAGAAAAAAAATAAAAGAAAGGAAATGGAGATGTTGGGACTTCTTAAAATAAGGGTGCAGAGAGGCATTAATCTGCCACTTAAAGATACATTTCACAGTGATCCTTATGTTGTTGTCACCATGGGTGAACAGGTATATTTTAATTCATGATATGTACTCTTTGACATATTAGGTATTGGTTATGACATGTGATCGATAGAGGCGGATCTAGGATTGTTCGACCTTGTGGTGATCTCATTATATTATTAAAAAATATGGGTGCAGATCTTATATTTGTTACGATATCAGTAGGTTTTTACATAAGTATATATCTATATTTCACGTCGGAAGTACTGGGCAGCTATAATTCTCTATTTGCGTCTGATGATTGAGTACTGATGTTCTGCAATTGTCTTACAGCGAGTGAAGACTAGTTGTAAGAAGAACAACTGCAACCCTGTTTGGAATGATGAATTGACCCTTGCACTGAAATATCCAAATGTTCCTGTTGTTTTAGTGAGTATTCTCTTTCATTTCTTCTTCATATGTTATTTGCTACTCCTGTTATAAAAGGTTTGACTTAGATCGAAAGTGACCTGCTAAGGTTGAAAAGTTAACTAAGCCTAAGATACTATGATTAAATTTCTAATATGATGATGGTGTTATTTCAGACTGTATATGACAAAGATACATTTAGTAAAGATGACAAAATTGGGGAAGCAGAGATAGACATCAAACCATATCTGGAAGCTTTGGATATGAGCAATCAATGCCTTCCTGATGGCGTCGAAGTTGACAGAATTCAGCCAAGTAGAGACAATTGTCTGGCTAAGGAAAGCTGCATTATATGGGAAATTAGCAAAATGATCCAAGACATGACCCTTATGCTGCAAAACGTTGAATGTGGTGAAGTAAAAGTGCAAATTGAGGTGATCCCTAAAAGGATATCTGATGATGCATTCTTCCCATAATCTTGCCTAGTAGAAGGTTATATATCAGTCTTGGAATGAGCCTTTTATTAGGTCATTCTAATTGATAAATTTGCAAATATTAGCTGGGATTTGCTAGGCTTTATGTAATGTAATATACAGGGCCATTCTTATTTTGTTGTAATAAAATTACTTTGTCAGACAATGGAATTTAATGTTGTTGGCTCAAGTGAAGGATAGTTTTGAAGATTGACAAAGAAATTCAGGTATGAACCAGGTCCATCCCTGTGTACATAGATACGGGCATATTCAAGCACGTGGGATGCACGTGAAGGTGATAAACTTAAGTTGGCATATTTAATATATCTTAATCGAAAATGTTGCATAATTGATAAGGAGAAGGACTCCTTACTTAAAGAGAACATATCCAAGATAAGGAAGGAGTTAAGAGTTGAGATTAACTAGAACTCTTCCACCAAGGAAGAGTAGCATTAGAACTCTTGTTATTTCTTCATCTACTAACTCTATATATTGCAGGATGTTCTCATTTTACAGGGACGCACAAAAGCAGAAGTTAAACGTGAATTGATAGCAAAATAGCAAGGCATTTTGCAATCAATTCGTGTGAGATTCAAGTGTGCAAACCTGAAGCTACTTGAACCAGATAAAAGAACCAGTTCCAAGTTTCTGTCTTTTATTCTAGTTCAATTGTAGTAGGTGTTTTCATATTGTACCTTTCAGCTTTATCAAGAGGCACTTGTAATAGGCACTCAATGTATTCAAGTTAGAGTTACTTATAGCTTCCAGACTTGCAACTGGAGCAAAAGTTTCATCATAGTCTATGCCCTCCTCCTGACTATAACCTTGAACCACCAATATTGCATTGTTCCTTATAATTGTTTCATCTTCATCAAGTTTGTTTCTGAAGATCCACTTAGTGTCAATTACTTATCTGTCCAAGGGTCTTGGTACTTGATGCCAAACTTGACTCCTTTCAAATTGGTTGACTTCATCTTGCATTGCATTTACCCAGTCTGCATCCTGTAAAGCCTCAGCAATATTAATAGGTTCAATTAGAGATAAGAAAGCATCAAAAGCACAAAGATTCTTTAATGAAGTTCTGATTTTGATTCCATAGGTTGGATCAGTAATGATGTTCTCAATGGGATGAGAACTTTGATATTTGGAAGGTCTCACAACTAATTGGTTTCCCCTTGATGTTCCTTCAGTGTTTTGTTGTTGTGGAACAGGTTCATGGACAGGTCTCATTGAGGTTTGAGGACCATTTCCTCTTTGTTCTATTCCCCCTGTCATGTATCCCGGGATGGATGAACCTGTTCCATCACCTGTTCCTTCCTCCAGTGCAGCTTCAGTCTGGGCTATGGTTCCATTTAAGTTTCGTACCAGCCATATTGCTTCACCATCATGTTCCTATTTCTCATAGAGGATGTTAGTTTCATCAAAAATCAGATGAACACTTTCTTCAACACACATAGTTCTTTTGTTATAGACCTTATAAGCTTTACTATGTGAAGAATATCCCAAGAATACTCCCTCATCACTTCTGAGATCAAACTTGCATATGGAGTCTTTACCATTGTTGTGCACAAAGCACTTGCATCCAAATTCCCTAAGATGGGATATATTTGGTTTTCTCCATTTAAGTAACTCATATGGAGTCTTCTCTACAAGAGGTCTAGTCATGCACCTATTTATGATGTAACATGCAGTATTTACAGCTTCTGCCCAAAATCTATGTGGCAGTTTACTATAAAGAAGCATAGTCCTAGCCATATCTTCAAGTGTCCTATTTTTTCTTTCAACTACTCCATTTTGTTGTGGAGTTCTAGGAGCAGAAAAATTATGATCTATGCCACGCTCAACACAAAATTCAGCAAATTTAGCATTTTCAAATTCAGTGCCATGATCAGACCTAATTGATGCTAGTTGATTACCTAGTTGTTTCTGAGCTTTTCTAACAAAAGAAGTGAACATGTCAAATGCTTCATCTTTAGATGTTAAAAATAATGTCCAAGTAAACCTAGAGTAATCATCAACAAGAAATGCCACATATCGTTTACCACATCTTCTTAATGTTCTCATTGGACCATAGAGATCCATAAGGACCAATTCCATTGTTCTGGTGGTACTTACCACCTTTTTGCATTTAAAAGAGGATCTTACCTGCTTCCTCCTTGCACAAGCCTCACAAACTTTGTCTTCCTTGAACTTAATGTTAGGCAGTCCTATCACCAAGTCCATGAAGACTAATTTATTGAGTTGACTCGGACTTGCATGTCCATGTCTCTTATGCCAAAGGAGGGGATCACTGTCCATCACACTTAAGAAAGTGAGTTCATTTTATGAAAGTGTTGACAGATCTATAATGTATATATTTTTCACTCTTTTTCCCTGCAAAATAATCTTGTCAGTAGTAAGATTTATCACAAAGCATTTAGTAGAGGTGAATGCTACCAAGTTACCTCTATCACACAATTGTGATACACTGACCAGACTGTATTTTAAGCTGACTATCAAGTAGATATTCTCAATAGAGTGAGAATCAGTCTTACCTACCTTACCAACCCCAATGATCTCACCTTTTTTTCCATTTTCAAAGGAGACATCACCTCCTTTGAGGTCCTAAAGTGAAAGGAACTGGTCCTTGCTTCCTGTCATGTGCTTTGAGCAGCCACTATCCATGTATCATATTTGGCTGCTCCCCTTCACTTGAACCTGCAAAGGGAAATTAGGGGTTAGTCTTGGGAACCCAAACTAGTTTGGGTCCCTTTCTATAGGTAAAAGGATGAATTAAATTCTTTTTAGCCCAACTTGGCAGCCAATTCTTCCCTTGAACAAAATATTTGTTCTTTTGGCTTGCCTTCTCTTTTGCATTGCATTTTACTTTTATAGTGACCGATTTTACCATAGTGAGTACAAATCTTGTTTTTAGGAAGAGTGAGGTACTTTCTTTTGGGATCCCACTTAGGTTGCTGATTCCCAAAACCAAGTCATCTTCTATTGCTACTATGATGTTCCTGTAGCCATGACAGAGCATCGGAGGACCTGTTCCATTTACTGGTTCTTTCTAGTTCATGCTTGACCTGGCCTAGATCCTCCTTCAAGACTCTTACCTGCTCACCCCAACTCATCTTTCAGTTTACCTACATTTTCTTCGAGTGAGTTGTGTGCAATTAGTTGTCTTTTTACTTGTTCCTAATTTCAGTTTTAGGTTTTCAGATTTTAGTTCTAGGACATTTGCTTCAAATGCATGAACCTGGTTCTTTAGTGCAGTATTCTCACTTACAGTCTCACTAACTCTGAGTTCTAGGTTCTTACACTTTGCTTTTAACATCACACATTCCTTAGACAGCTGTTCCTTTTCATTATTTATATCCTCGGATTCATCAACGAAGTTTAGAAGTAATTCAGAAAGTTTTTCTTTAGACAAAAACTTAATCTTGTCTTTGAGATGAATTATACTTACCTCAGATTCCTCATTGGATTCTCCAATTTCCATAAGTGCTTGTTCATCTCCATCTTCATGATCTGAGTCCTCATCTGAGCTTTCTCCCTAAGCAGCAACCATAGTCTTTGTTGATCCTTTGTTTTTCTTGGGATGAACCTGTTACTTCTTCCTGTTTCTTCGTTCAGTTCTTTCCTTCTTCCATTAAATTTCCCACTAAGGATAGTTCTTTATGTGATGATCAGTCTTCCCACACTTGTAGCAACCCTCATTGGTCGGTTTTTCACGAACCCTTGGTTTGTTGTAATTTCCACTTATTGAAGAACCTTTTCCTCTCATTAAGTATTTCTTGAAGTCCTTAGTGATCATAGCCATCTCATCTTCCTCTAGATCAACACCTTTAGTGATTCTAAGTGCCAGGCTCCTTTCCTTTTTGGGCACATCCATCTTCATGGTTTGCCTTCTAAGTTCATAAGCTGTGAGATTTGATACCTAATTTTTCTCTATATATTTTAAGTATGCATAAATACCTTCAAAATGTCATATATATATGCATATATAAGCATACACAAGGTTTTTATAAATTTTTCCATAATTTTAAGGATTTAAATTGATTTATTTCCTCCCCTTTTTATTCATATAATCCACAATAATTATTTTCAAAATTACTGTTATGATTATTTATTCATTTAATATCTATACTTATACCAAAATGTAATTAATATAATTTTTATGCATTTTTATAATTACATTTGGTATTTTTAAAGCTAAATTGCATATAATTGCAATGTTAGCCCATTTTAATGTATAATTATGTCTTATACGTGTAAAATTGGCTCCTATATTTTTAAAATGATAATTATACATTTTTAATCATTTTGGTATAAAAAAAATTATGTTCAGAAAACTATTTATTATTTTATTAAAATAAAAATAGGGAATTTGGCTATTTAAATCATAGCCAAATTTGGCTTTCAATTATAACCCAAATTGAACCCACTCCTAGACCAATTTCCTACCTAATTAACCCGGCCCAATCCGGATTCAATCTTGACCGTTGATCAAATTTGATCAACGGTCCAGATAATCCTTTCCTAAAATAAACCTAATGACTACCCTCCCCCTCTCTCATTTTCCCCTCACTCACTCCGCCGTCTCAACTCTGTCCTCTCTCTCAACTCTCTTGTCTCCTCGACTCCCTCGACTAAACCTAGCCCCCCTTCTCCAGTCATCGCCTTGCCAGAAATTATGGTGGTTTCACCACCCCAGCCTCATGGCTCCCTCCTTAAACGTGTGTCACCGCTCTTGAAGCCCTCAAGTGAACCAGAGGCGGCTCACACCTCCTATGATCTCATGCCATTTTTTCGGCCATCCATGGCCGTCCAAGTAAGATCTTACCACTTTCCGGTTAACACCGGTGATTTTGAATTACTTCTCCTTTTCTCTGGGCTTTCTCTTCGAAACCTTAACTTCTAAACTCTCGATTTTTCTAGATCTGTTACAGATCTATACATGTTACGAGTTATTTCCATGTTTTCCTCAAAGATTTTCCTGTTTCCTAAATGATTCTTCATTTTCTTCAAACTAGGGGTTTTAAATCCTTTTTCAAAACAACTCTCTTTCTGATTTCTATTTTATGATTCTCATCGTGTTTAAACATGATTTAAGCTTTTCCCTTTGTTCGATTCATTTTTGTCAAAAACCCCCAGATTTCTTGGTTTCAATCTATGGTTCTGAGCTTATTTGCGATAATATGTTTACCTATTCTATTATGACTATTGTTCTTTCATGAGTACTTCGTGATTTTGAGATTTTTACTTCATGATTTTCTTGTTAGGGTTTCTGGTTGCATTTGTTCTTGCTTATTCTANCAATGTTTCTGATGCTTCTTATTCTGCCTACATCATGTTTAGCCCGTTGATTTAGACTATGTTCTATACGAATTCCTAATTTTGTATATGATTTTACCCTACTTGTCTTCTTAGGGTTCTGATTTTTTGTCTATTATATGCTTACTACGTTTATCATCATAAGGCTAGGCTAAATCAGTACTATATTCTATTTGTGAATCCCTGAATTTCTATGATTAAATGCTTCATTGATCTTGCATGATATTCTCTACTGATTCTCGAGTATTTTCCCTAATTATGATGGTGATTTCCTGTCTCTCCTTGCCTGTAGCATAATTATCCCGCTCATATGTGATATTCTTCTTTGATTGGTACTGACTTCCTATAATTAGGACCTCAATCGAGGGTTCCCTTATTGATTTCCGGAGTTTAAGATATTGCTTGCCTTATTTCTATGAATGATTTTTGCTATCAAATTAGTATACATATTTTCCTTAAGTATAATTCTGAACTTGGCCTTACTTACGTATAATATACCTATACTATACCTAGGCTGCTTTCCTTATGTGTTATAATTAGATTTCAAGATTCCTTTCCTTATTTTTAAACATGTTATTTACCGTCTAAATATGACTCCTTAATTAAAGGAAGTCCTTTTACCAATCTGATTCTAATTGATTGTTTACTCCCATAATTACTGCTGAAACTATTATTTTACCTTATTCTTTTGCCTGTTTTAAACTATAAATACCTCTACTCTCTCCTTAGCAAACATGAACTAATCTGTTCAACTCTCTCTCTCACAACTAAAAACTCTCTGCTCTCTCTGTTGCAATTCATTGTGTTTCTAATTTGCTTTTTGTTGGTCCCAAACTACACACGCAAATATACGTGGTCGTAGCAAGTAATATAATGTTAAATCGAATGTCGAACCCACAGGGACTTGCGTAAACTACTTATTGAATCACTCTAATTGCTATTTAATCGAGCAAAAACAAAATCCAAGAATATCACTAAATTATTCTATGATTATATGAACTAATTATCAAGTAACGAGAATATTGTTGTATATTCAATAGAGACAAATATTCCAGGGTTGTGATCAATTCACCATTCATATTGCATTCTAATTAACTCTCCCTTTCATATAATTCACGCATGATTGATAATTAATCGATAATTGCTCTCGTATCCTTCTCTCGAAGTACTACTCGCCTATTCTCAATAGATTAACGCCTATATTCGTATGAAATTAATCTATTAGAACGCACTAAGATTATGATGTTTAATTAAGCACGGTGACTAGGTATATTCCTATCCTAACCACAAATCCGCTCCCCTGAAGGGTTAAGATCGCGCTCTCTTCAATTCTTCTCTAATCTATATACGGCTTTCCCAAGCATAACATAGATAGTATATAGAACCAAATTGCTGGCAAAACAATTAAGCAATTAAACGCAGAATTGAAGAAACAACCATATATTGAGCGAAGTATAATCAAGGTTAAGTTAATATCGAATAACAATATTCATGGTTAAACCACAACCCCAGAACAATGGATGTTAGCCACTCATACTAGAATTAAACAATTGCATAAGTTTTGCATAAATGGAAAATACTAGATTAAGATGAAGAAAACTTATAATCCTTTGCTTCTTCAATGATCTTGTGTGTATATTGTCTCAAAAAATGGCATCCTCTTCTCAAAGTTGTGTTATTGGGTTTATTTATATGTTTGGGATAAACCCTAAACGTGTAGGAGACTTCTTTTCCAACCGGGAAACACTTAAAAACCTTTACAACTCGGAGTTGACTGGACCAGGCACCCAGGCGTTAAGCCCCAAATGCCCCCTTAACGCCAGGGCAGACCTGGCGTTAGGGGTCAAACGCCTGGCTAACGCCAGGGTCACCCTGGCCTTAAGGGCCAAACGCCCCCTTAATGCCTGGGCATGCCTGACTTTTGTGGCCAAACACCCGGGTATGGCAAGGGTCACTCCTTTTCGACCCTTGAACGTATTTTTGACGTTTATGCACCCATTTAGCTCGGCTTCCATCTCCAATTCACCTACACATGAAATAGACTCCAGTATGCACATATAACGTGTATTTTTATCACAAAAGCACATAAAATATAAGGTACATGATGCTTAAAACTATGGATTCTAGCCACGCATCAACACCACACACTTAGACTCTTGCTCGTCCTCGAGCAATATCCTTTAACACGTACACATTTCATTAACAAGGA
>ML429209.1:60385-105289 GCA_005239525.1 Nicotiana knightiana | reverse complement strand
ATTCCTTTATTTTAAATCACTATATTACTAACAACTTAGTAGGACAGGAGGAAATGATTCAACCTAGTAAATTACTTTGAAAAATAATTCACCAGTGTAATAGTTTCAGGAAAAGAATTCAAGGAACAACGGCAAGTCAATAACTCAATGTCAATAATCCGATCCTCAAAGCTCAGTGGAACCCAAAATACAAATTATCAAAGTCTTGTACAAATGAACTAGGGTCTTATCAGTATCCAGCTATAACCAATCCCTAAGTGAAATGTAAAACTACCGAATAACTTGCACAGTCAGAAAGGAACGCATAAGTGCATATATTGATCCGGCGTGCATCTCGATTCCACCAATCCTCCTTATTCCTCCTTAACAATTATATTAACAGTAAATGATATATATGTACATATATATATGTCGCGGCGTGCAACTCCATCCCACCAATCCTCCCTTATTCCTCCTTAGTAATTACAATAACAGTAAATAATATTTAATATGTTGCGGCGCGCAACCCGATCCCATCAGTCCTCCCTTGTTGCTCCTCAATATATCACCTTTATTCCTCCTGTTGCGACATGCACTCTGATCCCACTTGTCCACCTTTATTACTCTTGTTGCGGTGCGCAACCCGATCCCACCAAACATTAGTTTAAATCAACAACAACAACCAATCCACAACTCAATTACCAGAATTTCTACTACCAAGAGTATGAGTACACGACAACAACAGAATCACGTAAAAATCAAAGGAATACAACAACCTTTACAAAAACAACAAGACATGTAAGGCACGTGATAACTACACAAGTAATCACAACAATTTAGACATGTAGCATATATGCACAGAGTCATAGAGGAACTCACAATTAAGAAGTAACAAACCAACAAGGAAGGCAATAACTTCAACTAAGGCAAATAAGGCCAAACAACGAGCAAGAGGTAAATAAATGCTAACAACATCATATAGAGCATGTAAGTGTAGCCTAACAACAAGATACCACATATTATGACAATTTGATCAAAGGCATGGAAAAAGAGAAGACAATCTAACTGGTCAATACCACATATAAATTGTGTACCCACCCGTCACCTTGCATACACAGCTTTCACATATCGAGATAGCACAAGTGACTCAATTTCTAAGGGGTGGTTTCCTCCACACAAGGTTAGGCACAATACTTACCTCAATGGCGTAAAATCCTACTCCGGGATGCTCTCGTCTCTGGACTCTGTTTCCAAAAGCTTCGATTCTAACCATAATCATATTAATGCATCAACATAGACTAACGAATTGAATTCCACAACAAATACTATAAGATATGTCAAAAATCCGAAATCGCCCAAAACTGGTCCCTGGGCCACGTCTCAAAACCAGTAAAAAAATGATAGAATTAGAAACCTCGTTATATACCGAGTCTAACCGTATAAAATTCGTCGAAATCGGACTCCATTTGGTCCCTCAAATCCTCACCTCAAACTCTCCAAAACTCAAGTCCTAACTCTCTCAATTTCATCAAATCCCAAAAACGAAGATGGATTCATGAAATATAATCAAAACTGAGTAGAGAATACTTACTCCAATCCATATGGTTAAAATCGCCTCCAAAATCTCTCAAATATGAGCTCCCCAACTCAATATAGGAACGAATGAACAAACCCTTATTTTATATATTTTTCTTCCAGCTATTCTGCTTCATTTCTTGTGCCAAACAATCTCGAAATTTGCTTTTTATGTCTCCAGTGGATTCCTTGTGAAATTCTAGTCAAGTTAGGCTTTTGAATCACTTAATTTGACCTTATAATTAAGGAGATATGTTGGTTTCAATATTTGCAAATAGTGCAGATTTTTAATACGCTGCCAGTGGCAATTCTGTAATTAATCTGAAAAATCTGACAACCTAATTCTTAGTAAAATGACCATAAAATCCTCACATGATGTCTAAATTCGACGATTCTTTTTGCTACGGGTCCGTAATTACGATACAGATCTAATGCTTCAATCAAAAAAGAAATAGGAGCTCATTTGTTTAATATGATATCATTTATGCTTGAAGAAACGACGCTGAAACATATCAAATCAACTCGGAATGAACTCAAATTTTGCACACAAATACTAATACATCATACGGAGCTACTTGTGCCCCAAACTATCGAGCAAAGTGCAAATTCTCAAAACGATCGGTCGAGTAGTTACATTCTCCCCCACTTAAATATACGTTCGTCCTCGAACGTGCCAAGAGTTGTTCCAAAGCCATCAAACCATTACATGAGCTCACCATACATACACCCGGGGGTGATTCCCCATCACCCAAAAATATGTAGGACTGACAACGCATTTTAACCGAAGATCTCACTTTATCCTTAGTCCATAACCTTAGGACATAACCAAATCTCAACATTTGAAATTCATCATAGGACTCGGATCTCGCATCATCTCACTGTATAACCTGAACAAGCCAAATCGAGCCATAATTCCAACCCAGGTTACAAGCACACGATGTTCCACACAACTCAAATGCCCGTAGCAATAACTTCTGACCACCATAGTTTCCCAAATAACATTCTGGACGTCGGCAATACACTTCACATTGAATAGAACCTTGTTCCGGACCTCCATAATGCTGCCCATGATAAAGAAACATGCAGGAACTCATAATCGCCCATGCAGTCAAAAAGTCAAGAAGCTCTCTCGTCCGTCAAGGCCATTGCCTAAATCTTAGCAGAAACAGCCTCATACTTCCAAACACTCCTCACCCTTAATACGATAATGCGAAGCTCAGGTCTAAGAACCTCATCTCAGCCAATACAAGCAGCACAACTAACAGCTCATCACGGAACCACACGCATTCTCATGCCACACAGCTCGTACCAACTCAGCAATAACTCAATTATGCAGTACAAATAGAAGGAAAGCAAGGTATACAGATTATCAAACAAGTACGACATGTGTAACAACAAAAGTACAATTTCATTAAATCATCCCACAGAGGAAAAACAAAACACCAAATAAACACAAGGAAAGGGTATCCCACATAACATCCATTGTGGCGTGCAGCCCGCTCCCAGATACTCATCAAGCCAAAGTGCTCGGGTTCACTGATCACATGAACATTGATATCAAACACAGTAAAGTGCACAAGTATAACTGTGGGAAAATGAATAGAATTAACAAAACATGGAAGAAATCAAGCACAACTAAGGTGCAATGAACCAGTCAACATCACGAGGGCCATTTCGCCCACATCGCCATAAGGCATGAACGTAATTACAACATGCGTGGAGAATAATCATACAACCTCACAGCCCATCACGGCATAAGAGTATAACACATAACATAGGCCAGGGGCACAAATAATATCCATTCTACCTGGTAACATAACCGTGATAAAAATCTCACAAGAGCATCCAAACTTGACCTGATATAAAATACATATTCTCGTTGAGCTTTCAAATAGCCCCCAACCCAAATCTTGATCATTCCCAAATAGGTAAATATCCTCCCAAAAGTCCATATAAACCTATCGATAATGTATTCTATCGGTTATCCTATTCTCAACATGTCATCACAATCCGCATACAAGAAATAGCCCGCATATGGGGACATCTAGCTCCAAAACCTTAGGAATACCGAAATTTCCATACTTGAACTCAAAGCTAATCGAATGGCTGATACATCACTCACACCCCATCATTTTACTGAAGCACCCATACAAATTTTCCGGCCGCGTAACAAAAACTAAACCTCCAAAGCCTCAAAACCCAGTAATCACCATGCCACTAGCCACACACCCGTAAACCAAAACTCAAGGGTCTTTCCTAAAATGCACGTTCTTCACATATGATATCAAATAATACCAACCTTCTATTAACTTCTGATATCCATCCAGGAGAAAACCATAATGTATAACATATTACTTATGCCCAAAGCAGCCAGCCGACTCAAGTCGTTGCCGAAACCATCGAGAACTCTCTAAGATCCGTCTGCACGCAACTAAACCATTAGGACCGCATCTTCCCAACTCAATCAAGCCACATAAACTGTCCACCCCAAGAATACTGCCACAAATGCCGATAGGGAATTCCCATTCAAAAAGGACCAATTACGTCCATTGCTATGTTGATACAACACCACAAAGCTGACCAATTTCTTTGGTTACTCCTAGTCTTTCCTCTGAGGTAACACTTCTCCCTATCGATACACAACTACCCCAACCAAAACTCATTGCAGAAATTCCTAGTACAAGCCACGTAGCCCGACAATTCATAAACTGACGTATCTCCCTTGAAGCACCCCATGATTCCCCGACCGAGATGCCACGCTGAATAGACCTTCTATGAATCTGAAGCTATTTCTCCGACCCCCTTTTGACACTGAAATGAAAATACATTAATGACATAGAAACGCCGTAATTCTCAACATCATCCCATGCAAGATCTCATATCTTAGCCATATACAAATTTCGGGAACCTTCCAATACAATCTATATACACTTCTTAGGCCAAAGTTGAGGTAAGACATGACTCTGCAATCTGAATGCCGCTAGTGAACTCCTCCACTTGGCCCGAAGCCGTAGAAAACAACATCTGATGATCTGCAAAACTAACCTTCACAGCTCGACAACACCAATCACAAGGTACTCAGTTCATCCACTAAGCACATGTCCATTCCCGTGACCGTCAAATTCGCTTCCTTCAGTACCTTGTGTAATGACCCGACCGGTCATTTTGCATTATCGGACCCCGTTCCCCTAAATAAAACTTCCCATAGCGGCTTATTATGATTTATGACTTACGGGGATGGGTGGTTCGGGATTCGGAAGTGTTTAGAGCGATATTGGAACACTTAGTTCCTTAAGGCTGGCCTTCTTGGCCAAGTTTGACTTCGGTCAACATTTTTAGTAAACGACCTCAAAACCGAGTTTCGACGGTTCCGGTAGCTTCGTATGATGATTTCAGACTTGGGCGTATGTTCGGAATGAGTTTTGGATGACCCGAGAGCGTTTCAGCGCCCAATATCGGAATCAAAGTTTCCTTAAGTTCATATTGTGGTTTGGGGTGTTTTTTTATGTTATCGAGGTCCGAACAGAATTTCGATAATGGGAATAGTTTCGTTATCTCATTTATGACTTGCTTGCAAAATTTGGGGTCGTTCCGAGTAGTATAGGTTGGTTCGGCGCATTGTTAGCGAATTCAAGAAACTTAAAGTTCCTAAGTTTGATTCTAGGGGGTTTGAGGTGTGATTTTGAGTTTTAGTGTTGTTTTGAGTGTTTTGAAGGCTCGAGCGAGTCTGTTTTATGATTTGGGACTTGTTGGCATATTTGGACGGGGGCTCAGGCGGGCCCTGGTGCCTCTCGGGCACCAAACGAGGCCATAAACCAGCTGAAGCAATTGCTGGTGCACCTGTTCTGGTGTGACCGCACGAGCGGTTGCCCAGTCGCAGGTGCGGGACCGCTCCTGCGGTCCCAGCCTCGCAGGTGCGACCCCCAGGTGGGCTGCCCTGTTCTCGCAGGTACGGGCCCTTTCCCGCAGGTGCGGACTCCTGCCCGCAGGTGCAAGCCCAGGCCCTTGTCCCATTTTTCCGCAAGTGCGAGCTATTGCTCGCAGGTGCGAGACCGCAAGTGCGGTCCTTGAACTGTAGGTATGAAACCACGGCTGGGCAGTGTGTTTTAAAAACGGGACTTAAGCCATTTTTGGGCATTCTTCTTCTTCCTTGGGGTGATTTTGAGCATGCAAGAGACAAACGACCCGACCATTTTGAGGTAAGTAAGTAATTCCTACCATGAACTTAGTCTAATACTTGGATTCTTAGGTAGATTAACTCATTAATTAGTGAAAATTCAAGGGTTAGAGTAAAAACCTAGGTTTTATAAAAATTTAGAGAATTACCCGTGAATTGGCTATCAAATCATACAAAAATCATATATTAACGATCCTTAGGTTATGGGTAAGTGTTTCCTTCGAGAATTTTCAGAATCCGAGTATGCGGGCTCGGGTGTGGATTTTGGGATTTCTTCAAGAATGATGAATTGACAAAATAAATAGGAAAATTCCATTCTTCGAGTATAATTTGATATATTTACGTAACGTTTGATTAGTTTCGAGTCCTTAGGAGACGAGTTTGGAGTTTCGGGCGCGTTCTTGGTCCGAGAAGTAGATTCGACAAAAGGTGAGTCTCCTTTCTAAACTTGTAAGAGGGAATTGTCCCCGTAGGTGATTTAAATTCTATGTGTGATGTTTGTGGGGGCTACATATGTACAAAGTGATGAGATTTCGTACGTAGCGGCTATTATTATGATGTCCGGGTAGTTAGCCCCACATCATGCCTTGTGTCTTCCTTGAAATGAACTATATGCGTAATGAATTAACGTTACATGTGGCTTATTTCATTTGAGATCATGGAATTAGAGGAATTTTAAGGAATTGTTCATTGAAAAGTAATTTAAAATGAATATTGTGTGTGCATGTGACCGCTTCGCAATTTACATTCTGCGAGCGGAGTGTGATTTCCCCCACTCTCATGGGAGCGGGCCGTACGCCACGGCGGATTGAAAGATGCACTTATGGTTCAGGCCGTTCGACCCTCGACAGTGTATAGATATGGTTATTTTATGGAAACGATGCACTTATGGTTCGGGCCGTTCGACCCTCGGCAGTGCA
The DNA here is from genome assembly GCA_005239525.1 of Nicotiana knightiana. NCBI lineage: Eukaryota > Viridiplantae > Streptophyta > Magnoliopsida > Solanales > Solanaceae > Nicotiana > Nicotiana knightiana. The sequence goes on along the minus strand of ML429209.1, from coordinate 98,638 downwards.
TATATGTGACTATCTTATGGCAAGGATGCACTTATGGTTCAGGCTGTTCGACCCTCGGCAGCGTACAAACATGATAATTTTTATGGCTCAGGCCGATTGTCCCTATCCCATGTGCGCATAATAAATTGTTACTGAATTCATGGATATTGATCTGACAGATATTTGGGGTAAGATGAAGTAGTAGTTGTTTATTTACTTCCAGCATTTACTTGGATTTCAGTGCCTTATATATTTGTTGCTTTCCTACCTTTACATGCCTACCGTTTTTATCATATTCTGTTAAATTATACTGTTGGACCTTAGTGAGTGTCAAGTCGACCTCTCATCACTACTTCTTCGAGATTAGACGGGATACTCACTGGGTATACATTTATTTATGTACTCATACTACGATTATGTACTTAATTGTACAGGTTCTGAGGCTGGTGCATCTGGTTATCAGACCAAAGCTCGATTCTGATTACAGTTGGACCTGACTTCACGGTGAGCTGCTTCTCCTGACGATCCTCGGCAGCACCATGGAGTTTCTTTCGCTTATTTCCCGTCTATTTGTTTTAGACAGTGGGACTGTATATTATATCTTTTGTATATTCTGTTAGTACGCCTGTAGGACTTGTTACACTAGTTCCTGGCACACACACGTGGTAGTTATTATGGATTACGGGTCTATATATATGTTGGCTCACGCCTCCTTATGACCGCTTTTGATTTAAACTGGCTAATGATCCTTTTCGATTTATGTTATAAGCTTTAAAACTTGGTATATGTTGAAATGTTTAATCAAATAAGAAAGAACCCTTAGTAAATTGAATGTTGGCTTGCCCGACCCCGCTGTTGGGCGCCATCACGACCTGAGTTAGGATTTTGGATCGTGAAAACATGGTATCAGAGCTCTAGGTTCACATAGGTCTCACGAGTCACGGGCAAACCCAGTAGAGTCCTACGGATCGGTATGGAAATGTCTATACTTATCTTTAGGAGGCTATAGGGTGTTAGAAAACCTCTACTTATTTTTATTCTATCGTGCTGTAAATGGTTTACTAAATCACATTCTTCTATTCTCTCACAGATGGTGAGGACGCGTGCATCCAATGTTCCTGACCTGGGAGATGTCGCTACCCCCGTCGTCCGAGGCCGTGGCAGTGGCTGGGGGAGGGCACCGGCCCGAGGTAGGGGATGAGGGCGTCCCAGATCTATTCCAGTTGCACCACCACCAGAGGATCCTATCATAGAGGAGCAGGACGAGGTGCCTCTAGCAGATCCTGCTCCAGTGGACTTCATGACGGCGCCAAGCTTCCAGGAAGTCATGGGCCGTATAATGAGATTTATGGACACTATGTCCCAGGCTGGTTTATTTCCAGTAGATCATGCCACATCTCAGGCGAGAGGGGGGCTTAGACTCCTACCGCCCAGGTTGCAGGTCAGGCAGCAGCATTACATCATACCCCGGGTACACTGCCCGTGGGTGGGGTCCAGCCTGTTGCAGTAGCACCTGAGCCCAGACCAGTTGCGGACGGTGATCCGTAGAAGTTATTGGATATATGGACTCGATTTCACCCTCCAGTCTTCAGGGGTGAGCGAGGAGAGGATGCCCAGGATTTTGTGGACATGTGCAGGGACAGACTGCACAACATGAGGATACTAGAGTCCCATCGAGTGGATTTCACTACCTTCCAGTTGGAGGCCAGAGCTCGTAGGTGGTGGCAGTTCTATATTCTCAGCAGGCCAGCAGATTCTCCTCATGTCACTTGGGAGAAGTTCACACAGATGTTTCTGGATAGATATATCCCACCCTCCGAGAGGGAAGAGCTGCGATATCAGTTTGAGAAGCTAGAGTAGGGACAAATGTCAGTGACAGATTATGAGGCCAGATTTTCAGAGTTGTCCCACCATGCACTCATGATACTACCTACTGATGCCGAGAGGGTGCGGAGATTTGTGGATGGGTTTCATCCAGGTATTAGGGCAACCATGGCCCGAGAGGTGGAGATGGGTACTCCTTATCAGCTCGTGGTAGAGATTGCTCGCAGGATCGAGGGGTATCAGTCGAGGAGCAGGGAGCAGGGGCAGCAGAACAAGAGGGCTAGATTCTCCAGAGATTTCATAGGTGCCCCAGTTAGGGGCAGAGGTCAGTTTAGCAGTAGTCAGCCTAGCAGGCCTTCATATTCAGCACCTCCACCACCTCCCCGAGGTGTTCCAGCGAGGCCTCATTTCAGAGCCATGCCAGAGCATTCCTACCGTCCTTTATCCATTCAGAGTTCACCCAGTGGTTATCCCAGTCATCCGAGACCCTCCAGCCCTTACTTCAGTGCTATGCCAGAGGGCTCACATCGCTCTTGGGCCGTTCAGGGTTCATCTTCGGGGCAGCAGGCCATGGTATCTGGAATTTGTTACAAGTGTGGGGAGCCAGTTCATATGAGAAGGCATTGTCCTAAGTTTCGGGGCAAGTCTGTGCAGCAGGTTTATCAACCGATGGGTCCAATACTAGCAGTCCGGCCACCTAGAGATGGAGGACAGGTCGACAAGGGTCGTCCGAGAGGTGGAGGCCAGTCAGGGGGAGGTCAGTCAGCTCCTGTTCACCTTGGTGGAGCTCAGTCTTCCGGTGCTCCAGCTAGATTTTATGCCAATCCGGCCAGATCAGATGCAGTGGCCTCAGATGCCGTGATCACAGGTATTATCTCAGTATGTGGTAGAGAGGCTTCACTATTATTTGATCCAGGATCCACCTATTCATATGTTTCAGCATTATTCGCTCATTTTCTAGATGCTCCTCGTGAGTCCTTGGGTTCTCCTATATATGTGTCCACTCATATGGGCGATTCTGTGGTGGTAGACCGGATCTATCGGTCTTGTGTGATCACCTTCTGTGGGTTCGAGACCAGAGCGAACCTTTTATTGCTCGACATGGTTGATTTTGAGGTTATTCTAGGCATGGATTGGCTATCTCCTTATCATGTCGTGCTAGATTTCCATGCCAAGACAGTTACTTTAGCCATGCCCGAGTCACCTAGGCTGGAGTGGAGAGGTTCCTCAATTAGTGCAACCAGTCTGGTTATTTCATTCATGAAGGCTCGACACATGGTCGAGAAGGGTTGTCTGGCCTATCTTGCTTATGTGGGGGACACCACCGCTGAGTCTCCGACGATTGATTCAGTGCTAGTTGTTCGAGAGTTTGCTGATGTATTTCCTTCAGATCTTCTTGGAATGCCTCCGGATCGTGATATTGATTTCTGCATTGATTTAGCTCCAGGCACCCAGCCTATATCTATTTATCCGTACCGTATGGCTCCGAAAGAGTTGAAGGAGCAGCTTGAGGAGTTATTGGCTAACAGATTCAGCAGACCGAGTGTATCGCCGTGAGGTGATCCAGTTCTGTTCGTGAAGAAGAAGGATGGGTCTATGCGGATGTGTATTGACTACCGCCAGTTGAACAAGGTCACCATTAAGAACAAGTATCCTTTGCCACGCATCGATGATTTGTTTGACCAGCTGTAGGGTGCTAGGGTGTTTTCTAAGATTGATTTGAGATCGGGATACCATCAGTTGAAGATTCGGGCCTCAGATGTTCCGAAGATTGCTTTCCGTACGAGATATGGCCAATATGAGTTCCTGGTGATGTCCTTTGGCTTGACTAATGCCCCAGCAGCATTCATGGACTTGATGAATAGGGTATTCAGGCCGTATATTGATTCCTTTGTCGTTGTCTTTATTGATGACATCTTGATTTACTCACGTAGCCTGGGGGAGCACGAGCAGCATTTGAGAGTTGTGCTCCAGACTTTGCGGGAACAGAAACTATATGCTAATTTCTCTAAGTGTGAGTTCTAGTTGGATTATGTAGCATTCTTGGGGCATGTGGTATCCGGAGAGGGTATCAAGGTTGATCCTCAGATGATCGAGGCAGTTCAGAGTTGTCCGCATCCTACTTCAGCTACAGAGATCAGGAGCTTTTTGGGCCTAGCGAGATATTATCGCCGATTTATGGAGGGGTTTTCTGCGATTGCAACTCCATTGACTAGATTGACTCAGAAGAATGCCCCATTCCGGTGGTCTGACGAGTGTGAGGCGAGCTTTCTGAAGCTCAAGGCGGCATTGACTTCAGCACCAGTTCTGGTATTGCCTTCCGGTTCTGGGATGTACACAATATATTGTGACGCTTCACGCATTGGCTTGGGGTGTGTGTTGATGCAGGGAGGGATATTTATTTTTTATTCTTCGCGCCAGCTGAAGGTTCATGAGAAGAATTATCCTGTGCACGATTTGGAGTTGGCAGCGATTGTTCATGCTCTTAAGATTTGGAGGCACTAGTTGTGTGGGGTGTCCTGTGAGGTTTATACAGACCACCGCAGCTTGAAGCACTTGTTCAAACAGAGGGATATTAATTTGAGGCAGTGCATATGGCTTGAGTTGTTGAAGGATTATGATATCACCATTCTTTATCATCCGGGCAAGGCAAATGTGGTAGCAGATTCCTTGAGCAGGAAGGCAGAGAGTATGGGTAGCTTGGCTTATATTGCAGCAGAGGAGAGACCTATAGCCTTGGATATTCAGTCCTTGGCTAATCTCCTGGTGAGATTAGACCTTTCAGAGCCTCGTCGAGTTTTAGCACATGTGGTTTCTCAGTCTTCGTTATTGGGAGAGATTAAGGCCCGAAAATTCGATGATCTATGCCTAGCAGAGTTTCGGGAGACAGTGGTGCAGGGTGGTGCCAAGGAGGTTACTATTGTCGAGGATGGTGTTCTGAGACTTCAGGGTCGTTTATGTGTTCCTAATGTTGATGGCCTGAGGGAGAGGATTCTAGAGGAGGCACACAGTTCTTGGTATTCTGTTCATCCTGGTGTTACGAAGCTGTATCATGATTTTAAGCAGCATTACTGGTGGAGGCGGACGAAGAGGGACATTGTGGAGTATGTGACTAGGTATCTTAATTTTCAGCAGGTGAAGTATGAGCACCAGAGGCGAGGAGTCCTACTTCAGCAGATGCCCATTCCTGAGTGGAAGTGAGAGCGCATCACTATGGACTTCGTGGTTGGGTTGCCTCGGACTTTTCGGAAGGTTGACGCGGTTTGGGTCATTGTGGATAGATTGACCAATTCAGTGCATTTCATTCCAGTGGCTACTACTTATACTTCTGAGAGGCTAGCCCAGATCCACATTCGGGAGATAGTCCGGTTGCACGGCGTGCCGGTGTCCATTATATCAGATCGAGGTCCTCAGTTCACCTCGCATTTCTGGAGAGCATTGCATAGTGAGATGGGTACCCAGATAGATCTCAGCACAACATTTCACCCTCAGACTGATGGTCAGTCGGAGCGTATAGTTCAGATATTAGAGGACATGCTCAGGGCGTGCGTGATTGACTTTAGAGGTCAGTTGGACCAGTTCTTGCCTTTGGCCGAGTTTGCTTACAATAATAGTTATCAGTCTAGCATCGAGATGGCCCAATTTGAGGCTTTGTATGGTCAGTGATGTCGTTCTCCTATCGGGTGGTTTGAGCCTGGCGAGGCTAAGTTATATGGCACCGACCTGGTGAGAGATGGTTTAGAGAAAGTGAAGTTGATTCGGGAGAGGCTCCGCACAGCACAGTCCAGACAGAAAAGTTACGCGGATCAGAGGGCGCGCGATGTATCATTTATGGAGGGAGATAAGGTCCTGTTTAAAGTCTCGCCAATGAAGGGTATTATGAGGTTCGGGAAGAAGGGAAAGCTAAGCCCAAGGTTTATAAGTCCCTTCGAGGTGTTGAGACGAGTTGGGGAGGTTTCTTATGAGCTAGCTTTACCTCCCAGTTTGTCAGGAGTTCATCCGGTCTTTCATGTATCCATGCTCCGGAGGTACCACGCCGACTTCTCTCACGTGGTTGATTTCAGCACTATTCAGTTGGATGAGAGGTTGGGCTACGAGGAGGAGCCAATTGCTATTATTGATAGACAGGATCGCAGGTTGAGGTCCAAGAGAGTTTCCGCGGTGAAGGTCCAGTGGAGGGGCCAACCAGTTGAGGAAGCGACTTGGGAGTCAAGGAGGACATGCGGAGTAGATATCCGCACTTATTCAGCACTTCAGGTATGATTCTAGACCCGTTCGAGGACGACATTTGTTTAAGAGGTGGAGAATGTAATGACCCGACCGGTCATTTTGCGTTATCAGACCCCGTTCCCCTAAATGAAACTTCCCATAGCGTCTTATTGTGATTTATGACTTGCGGGGATGGGTGGTTCGGGATTCGGAAGTGTTTAGAGAGATATTGGAACACTTAGTTCCTTAAAGTTGGCCTTGTTGGCCAAGTTTGACTTCGGTCAATATTTTTAGTAAACAACCTCGGAATCGAGTTTCGACGGTTTCGGTAGCTTCGTATGATGATTGCGGACTTGGGCGTATGTTCGGACTGGGTTTTGGATGACACGGGAGCGTTTTGGCCCCCAATATCGGAATAAAAGTTTCCTTAAGTTCATATTGTGGTTTGGGACGTGTTTTTATGTTATCGAGGTCCGAACGGAACCGAGAATAGTTCCATTATGTAATTTATGACTTGTCTGCAAAATTTGGGGTCGTTCCAAGTAGCATAGGTTGGTCCGACGCATTGTTAGTGAATTCAAGAAACTTAAAGTTCCTAAGTTTGATTCTAGGGGTTTTGAGGTGTGATTTTGAGTTTTAGTGTTGTTTTGGGTGTTCTGAAGGCTCGAGTGAGTATGTATTATGATTTGGGACTTGTTGGTATATTTGGACGGGGGCTCGAGTGGGCCCAGGTGCCTCTCGGGCACCAAACAAGGCCAAAAACTAGCTGAACTAACTACTGGTGCACCTGTTCTGGTGTGACCGCAGATGCGGTTGCCCAGTCGCAGGTGCGGGACTGCTCCTGCGCTCCCAACCTCGCAGGTGCGACCCCCAGGTGGGCTGCCTAGTTCTCGCAGGTGCGGGACCTTTCCCGCAGGTGCGGACTCCTGCCCACAGGTGCGAGCCCAGGCCCTTGTCCCATTTTCTGCAAGTGCGAGCTATTGCTCGCAGGTGCGAGACCGTAGGTGCGGTCCTTGAGCTGCAGGTGCGAAACCACGATTGGGCAGTGTGTTTTAAAAACGGGACTTAAGCCATTTTTGGGCATCTTCTTCTTCCTTGGGGTGATTTTGAGCATGCAAGAGAGACAAACGACCCAACCATTTTGAGGTAAGTAATTCCTACCATGAACTTAGTCTAATACTTGGATTCTTAGGTAGATTAACTCATTAATTAGTGAAAATTCAAGGGTTAGAGTAAAAACCTAGGTTTTATAAAAATTTAGAGAATTACCCGTGAATTGGCTATCAAATCGTAAGAATATCATATATTAACGATCCTTAGGTTATGGGTAAGTTTTTCCTTCGAGAATTTTCAGAATCCGAGCATGCGGGCCCGTGGGTGGATTTTGGGATTTCTTCAAGAATGATGAATTGACTAAATAAGTAGGAAAACTCCATCCTTCGAGTATAATTTGATACATTTACGTAACGTTTGATTAGTTTCGAGTCCTTGGGAGACGAGGTTTGGAGTTTCGGGCGCGTTCTTGGTCTGGGAAGTAGATTTGACACGAGGTGAATCTCCTTTCTAACCTCGTAAGAGGGATTGTCCCCATAGGTGATTTAAATTCTATGTGTGATGTTTGTGGGGGCTATATACGTACAAAGTGATGAGAGTCCGTACGTAGCGGCTATTATTATTATATCCGGGTAGTTAGGCCCACATCATGCCTTGTGTCTTCCTTGAAATGAACTATATGCTTAATGAATTAATGTTACATGTGGCTTATTTCCCCGAGATCATGGAATTTGAGGAATTTTAAGGAATTGTTCACTGAAATGTAATTTAAAAAGAATATTGTGTGTGCATGTGACCGCTTCGCAATTTACATTGCGCGAGCGGAGTGTGATTTCCCACTCTCTCATGGGAGCGGTCCGTATGCCACGGCGGATTGAAAATGCACTTATGGTTCGGGCCGTTTGACCCTCGGCAGTGCATAGATGTGACTATTTTATGGCAATGATGCACTTATGGTTCGGGCTGTTCGAGCCTCGATAGTGCACATACATGATTATTTTTATGGGTCAGGTCGGTTGTCCCTATCCTGTGTGCGCATGATAAATTGTTACTGAATTCATGGATATTGATCTGACAGATATTTGGGGGAAGATGAAGTAATAGTTGTTTATTTACTTCCAGCATTTACTTGGATTTGAGTGCCTTATAAATTTGTTGCTTTCCTATCTTTACATGCCTACTATTTTCATCATATTCTGTTAAATTATACTGCTGGACCTTAGTGAGTGTCAAGTCGACACCTCGTCACTACTTCTTCGAGATTAGACGGGATACTCACTGGGTACATATTTATTTATGTACTCATACTACACTTCTGTACTTAATTGTACAGGTTCTGAGCCTGGTGCATCTGGTTATCAAACCGGAGCTCGATTTTGATTACAGTTGGACCTGACTTCACGGTGAGCTGCTTCTCCTGACGATCCTCGACAACACCGTGGAGTTTCTTTTGCTTATTTCCCGTCTATTTCTTTTAGACAGTGGGACTGTATATTATATCTTTTGTATATTTTGTTAGTATGCCCGTAGGACTTATGACACTAGTTCCTAGCACACACACGTGGTAGTTATTATGGATTACGGGTCTGTATATATGTTGGCTCACGCCTCCTTATGACTGATTTTACTTTAAACTGGCTAATGATCCTTTTTGATTTATGTTATAAGCTTTAAAACTTGGTATATGTTGAAATGTTTAATCAAATAAGAAAGAACCCTTAGTAAATTGAATGTTGGCTTGCCCGACCCCGTTGTGGGGCACCATCACGACCTGAGTTAGGATTTTGGGTCGCGACACCTTTAATGACAATATGTACCTTCCATTGAGTAGAAATCTCATATGAACCACATATTCTCCAATACCACCAATTATCCTCAATCAATATCCACCTCGTGACCCCACCACAATCTCGACGACTAGTCAATCAATTAAACCTTCCCAAGCTCGTACTCATCCACAAGATGTCGGAACCCGCTGCACCTCCATGTGAAAAACTGAATAGTCTCTCAATACCCCTGTATCTTCAGTCTGGACAAAGCGTTGAGACAATGTCTGAGCATCCCTGACTCCCTCGTAGCCCGTCTGTAGCATCACGAACCACTGGCGCATAGCGGACATTGAGAGCGCAATATCATACATGAGTGGATGTAAAGGAACATAAGTTATATGCTTTGAGCTGAATCAATATCGCATGATAGGGAATGAAAGAAGGGAGATTATCCTAATAGTTTTGTAGCCTATCGAAGATAAGTACCGACATCTCCATACCGATCCCCAAGACTCTACTAAACCTGCAAATGACTCGTAGCACCTATGAACCTAGAGCTCTGATACCAACTTGTCACGACTTAAAATGCCTCCGAAGGAGTCGTGATGGCACCTAGTCTATAAGACTAGGTAAGCCTAACATTAACAGAAATAACGACAATATTTACTAACTTCGAACAATTCCGAAATAGAAATCTCTAAATAATTTATAATCCCAAAACCGGTAGTACAAGTCATAAGCCTTTCTAGGAGTAGTTGTACAAAATGAATACATCATTGTTCCAGAACAAAAGGAAACAATGGAAATAAGTAAAATAGAAGGTGACTTCGAGACCTGCGAAAGCAGCAGCAGGTTTACCATGAGTCTCTGCAGCAACAATCCGCACAACTACTAAAGATCAAATACCTGGATCTGTACAAAAATATACAGAAATGTAGTATGAGCACACCAAAGCGGTGCCCAGTAAGTATCAAGACTAACCTCGGCGGAGTAGTGACGAGGAACAGTCAATACACCTACTGGTCTAATAAGCTGAACAAAATATGATAATAAACTAACAAGATAAAGATAACAAAGCAATGCCAATAGCACGAAGAAATCAAATTACAAACAGTGGAGATGATAAGGGGTAAACACAGATGGTACCGAAAAGTAGCCAAGTAAATTAACACCAACATAGGTGGGATACAGACAAGTAAAAATGTGCTCAAAAAAGGAAAACAATGTTAACTCAACCAATCGCATCGTTCCTAATACACATTTCCGACCATCCCAATCCTCGGAATCTCATATAATAGATCTCAATTTCAAAACCCTTAGCACACATGGCACCTTGTGACCACATATTTCCATCTCACTTTGCACAACAAAATCCACGTACTACCTAGAACATAATGTTCGCAACCAATGCAATTAAGACGCGCAAGGAGTCTCATTTATATAACATAAAACAAATTTTTAGTTTCTAAACCAATTAGAAAATCAGCGAGAAAAGAGAAAGTTATTTTTTTGAAATCATTTGAATGAAGAAAATACCCTTTTCAAATAAAATACAACATCAAATAAGCTATTGCCTTTAATATAGGATTTATAAAATTAAAACTTAATAGAAATTCCTTTTTAAGTAAGATCAAATCTCAAACGGGTTAAGGAAATTAATTGAGAAACTAATTGAAATAAAATATAACAATTATTGGAATTTGAATTATTGAAATGTGATATATATATACACGGTGAGTTCAAATTTAAAAAGGTCATACAAAGTAGCGTAATACTAATTCCTTTATTTAAATCACTATATTACTAACAACCTAGTAGGATACTAGGAAATGATTTAACGTAGTAATTTTACTTTGAAAAATAATTCACCATAGTAATAGTTTCAGGAAAAGAATGCAAGGAACAACGGTAAGTCAATAACTCAATATCAATAACCCGATCCTCAAAGCTCAGTGGAACCCGAAATACAAATGATCAAAGTCTTGTACAAATGAACTAGGATCTTATCAGTATCCAGCTATAACCAACCCCTAAGTGAAATGTAAAACTACCGAATAACTTGCACAGTCAGAAAGGAAGGCATAAGTACATATATTGATGCGGTGTGCATCTCGATCCCACCAATCATCCCTTATTCCTCCTTAACAATTACATTAATAGTAAATGATATATATATATATATATATATATATATATGCAACCCGATCCCACCAATCCTCCCTTATTCCTCCTTAACAATTACAATAACAGTAAATAATATTTAATATGTTGCAGCGCACAACTCGATCCCACCAGTCCTCCTTTATTGCTCCTCAATATATCACCCTTATTCCTCCTGTTGCAGCGTGCAACCCGATCCCACCTGTCCATCCTTATTACTCCTGTTGCGGCGCGCAATCCGATCCCACCAAACATTAGTTTAAATCAAAAACAATAACCAATCCACAACTCAATTACCAGAATTTCTACTACCAAGAGTATGAGTACACGACAACAACAGAATCACATAAAAATCAAAGGAATACAACAACCTTTACAAAAACAACAAGACATGTAAGGCATGTGATAACTACACAAGTAATCACAACAATTTAGACATGTAGCATATATGCACAGAGTCATAGAGGAACTCACAATTAAGAAGTCAAAAAAACAACAAGGAAGACAATAACTTCAACTAAGGAAAAGAAGGCCAAACAACGAGCAAGAGGTAAATAAATGCTAACAACATCATATAAAGCATGCAAGTGTAGCCTGACAACAAGATACTACATATTATGACAATTTGATCAAAGGCATGGAAAAAAACTAGACAATCTAACCGGTCAACACTACATATAAACTGTGAACTCACTCGTCACCTTGCATACAGAGCTTTCACATATTGAGATAGCACAAGTGACTCAATTCCTAAGAGGTGGTTTTCCCCACACAAGGTTAGGCAAGATACTTACCTCAATAGCGTAAAATTCTACTTCGGGATGCCCTCATATCTGGACTCGATCTCCAAAAGCTCCGAATCTAACCATAATCATATTAATACCATCAACATAGGCTAACGAATCGAATTCCACAATAAAACTACAAGATATGCCAAAAATCTGAAATCAGCCAAAACCCGACCCCTGGACCCACGTCTTGAAACCAATAAAAAAAATGACAGAATTAGAAACCTCGTTCTCTCCTGAGTCTAACCATATAAAATTTGTCAAAATCGGACTCCGTTTGGTCCCTCAAATCCTCACCTCAAACTCTCCAAAACTCAAGCCCTAACTCCCTCAATTTCACTTTGAAATCAACAATCCAATCCTAAAAACGAAGATGGATTCATGAAATATAACCAAAACCGAGTATAGAACACTTACCCCAATCCATATGGTGAAAATCGCCTTCAAAATCGCCCAAATCCGAGCTTCCCAACTCAATATATGACCGAATGAACAAACCCTTGTTTTATATATTTTTCTGTCAGTTATTCTGCCTCGTTTCTCATTCTAAATGATCTCGAAACTCGCTTTTTATGGCTTGAATGGATTCCTTGTGAAATTCTAGTCATGTTAGGCTTTTGAATCACTCAGTTTGACCTTATAATAAAGGAGATATGTTGGTTTCAATATTTGCAAATAGTGCAGATTTTTAAATACCCCGTCAGTGATAATTCCGTAATTAATCTAAAAAATCTGACAACCTAATTCTTAGTAAAATGACCATAAAATCTTCATACGATGTCCAAATTCGACATTTTTTTGGCTACGGGTCCGTAATTACGATACAGATCTAATGCTTCAATCAAAAAAGAAATTGGAGCTCATTTGTTTAATATGATATCATTTATGCTTGAAGAAACGGCGCCGAAACATATCAACTCAACTCGAATGAACTCAAATTTTGCACACAAGTCCTAATATATCATAAAGAGCTACTTGTGCCCCCAAACTATCGAGCGAAGTGCAAATTCTCAAAACAACCGGTAGAATCATTACAGATTGACTTGTAATTCTTAATTAAATTATTTACCTTTGATCTATGTATTTGCTTTATTTTGTGTAAATAGCAATCTCAAATAGTATAATTATATTCCCCCTTATATTCGCTCTGTTTAAATATAATTCATTCTAATGTATACGTATATATTGGTCCCAACAATTACTCAATCAATTGGTTGGAACAATTTGTAAGAACATAATATTAACAACGGACTAAAATGGCATTGTCCATACCTGAGCTATCAGATAAGAATCTCTATACCCATTCCTATCTAATTTAGCATAGCAGACTGCTAGCATAAAGAGAAAACAATTGAAAAGTCTATCTATTACTTAAAAAGAACCCAGATATATTATAATAAATTTGACTTTTCTTTTTATTGTAATAAAAATTTTATTTACTTTGATTCATTTTTTCTACTGCTCAAATTAGTATTTAAATTTATTATAATACTATTTATAGTATTATTTATTTATTACCTTTATTTACTTATTAACTTATAAATCTTCTCACACTTCTCTAACCCCTCTTTCTATATTATTTCTTCTTCTATGAAGTTTTATATAGTTATTTTGTTTTGTATTAGTCCAGAAATAGACAATATTTTCTTATACGTCACCAAAATCTCGAATTATTTTTCCGTCCTTGGATTTTTTTTTTTCTATTTAGAAGCTTGGATACGATTTAAATGGATTATTTTTTTTTTCAATTCAAAAGCTTAGAAGAGAATTGAGTTGATTTGGTTTCAGAAAATAAATAAACAGAAGATATATAGATTAACTATTCTTCTTTTTTTATTCTTATTCTTACTATTATTGTTATTATTATTATTGCCATTATTATTATTATTATTATTATTGTCATTATTTTTATTAGGAGTAGCAATAATATGTGCGGACAATATCTCCATCTTTATCTTTAAACTCAATTTAAAAAAAAAAAAAATACTTTTTAGTTAAGATAGGACAATAGGATGTATCTTTAGAAAAATATTCACTTTCTTTCGATTCATATTCAAAAGAATTTTATTTATTATTTTACCATTTAAATTTTGAAATAATCTTATCTTTCAATTTAAATTAAATGTTATCATAAATATTATCCTAAGTTGCCAAATGACTTTATAGTGTCTTGGCACTTGGCTTAACCACAATGCAAACTTTCTTCCTTTAATATGAATATAGATATAGATTGCAGTGATGTTGTTATCCTACATACTTTTAAGGAAGTCAATACCTTATTTAACACGACATTCTTCGATTCCAATGTCCAGGTTATTAGACTTTCTAAAAGCTCTTTTTTTATTTATTTAGCCAATGACGTTGCCTTATCAAACAAACCTAGTGAATACTACACAAGGATAACCCAACATTCTTAAACATTCAACATTCTTAAATAAGTGAATATTATAAAATACTGATATAAGATGGCTAAAATACAAAGTATGAAGCCAGCATGATTAATGTTTCGACTCAGTTAATGAACAAAATTCATTTTTTACAACTTAAAATGAATCATTGCCTCCACTTAGTTCATAATTATTGTTCTAAAACTATCTTTCATGAAGTCAACCAAAGACTCATATGTTGCATGAAAGACTAGCATACATGGTTACACTAATAGAAACTAAACTTCACAAACTAATAAGATCTAGCACTGAAAGAGATCAACATAACCAGGCACAAAATTACAAAGCAAATCTTAACACTTATTAGTTAAACAGAAATATAGGAGGAATGAAACTCAAACAACTTTTAAAACCGCAACCTTTTCTCATGCTTATTTAGATGTTAACCCTTTCTCCCAACTGGGCGCAACCTTTCTACTAATTAATCTTACTTGCATATATAATAAAAATAAGCTATACTATCTGTATACAGAACATGAAGATAGAATTTTAGTACTCGACCATTCATGTCTAGACAAGTTAAAAAAAATATATGCTTAACATAAGAAGAACACATCAATAGCAGTCAATACAAGTAACATTCCTTCAAAATAACATGCCATCGTCATTTATTGAAGCTGAAATTTAACGACATGATGAAAAGTTACCTAATTAGCATAAACGAGTGACTTAGCTAGTGATGAACTCAGATGTTCACAAGTTTTGAATTCAACACCTTCTACTAGGAGCAGAATAAACTCACGAGCAAAACAATGGCAACACACTTTAAACAGCAGCATCAGTATCCAGCAAAAGAAACCGAGTCGATCCAGAAATTTCAACAGAAACTCAAACATACTTTCAAGGAAAGAAGAGAGTAGAGACTCACGTCAAAGACCTTTGTATTTTTAAAGTATTCTTTTCTCCAGATACTCAAGAAAGTCTCTCAAACTCTCTATTATTTTTTGTGTTCTTCTTTTGAGTGTCCAGGATGTGTAGAAGATGAGGGAAGAAGTCCTCTTTATATAGGAGGAGAAAGGACCTTGGGATATATTTGTTTTAACCAAAAATCTATCCAAAATGATAGACTTTTGACCAAAAATCTGTCCAAAACCAGAAGTATGTCCAATGAACAATTTGCTTTACCAACTGTGGATAGACTTTTTGAGTATTATACTCCAAAATAGTCCGCAACAGCGAAAGTAACCAAACACAGACTCTACACTCAAGTACTCTCCTTTTATCAACACATGACTGAAATTCATCTTATATACTCAAACTTAAACCAATTAAGAACTAGCAAAACAGAAACACCACTTATATGTAATCGAACTAAATATTCAAACAAACTAAACTAAAGACAATCGATTTATGAGAACTAAACAGTAGACGAGTGGAATCAGGAAACACTACCTGCAATACAACTCAAATGAACATTGATAAGCTACCGAACAACGATTATGTCACGACCCGAATTACCCTCTGAACGGTCTCGTGACGGCACCTAGTCTCTACGACTAGGTATGCCAAAAATTTGCGGAAAATAAGAAAAAACAATAATAGAAACAGTAAAAGAAGAAGCAATACTATAGCCATATACAAAGGAATAAGGAAAGTGTATCTATATATCTCTTATATCTATACTAGAGTAGGAAGGGGACTCGTGAGATCCTGCGGACGCGGCAGAATTACCTCGCGGTCTCCTAAGCAGCTGCTAAGATAAGCCTAGCCACTGTACGGTGCACTGGTACCTAGATCTGCACATGGGGAAAACATGCGCAGGAAAGGGCGTGAATACTTCACATTCGGTACTCAGTAAGTGCCAAGCCTAACCCCAGTCAAGTAGTGACGAGGTTAGGTTGAGGCTCTACTGAGTTTTAAAACAAGTCAATTATAAATTTAAAACAGTGAAATATAGATAAGCAATGATAAACAGGATTAATGGAAACTGGAAAAAAATTAATAATAGAAAGAGAGCCCTCGGCTCAGCACAACATATATCTCAACAGTAAATATGCAATACAGTACAAAGGAAAAGCTCCCGGATCTCAGTCTGTAATCCCAATTTAAATATGCTATGCAGTACAGGGGAAAGCTCCCAAATCTTCGTTCGTAGTCCCAATTTAAATATGCATTGCAGTACAGGGGGAAAGCTCCCGGATCTCTGCCCGTAGTCCCAATTTAAATATGCTATGCAGTACAGGGGGAAAGCTCTCAGGTATCCATCTGTAGTCCCAGTTTAAATATACAATGTAGGAGTATGTCGGATACGGCTTAATTAAAAAGTTCAGGAAAAACAACAGGCAAGAATAAAGTAAAACTACCTAAGCATGGTGCAACTAGTAGCAAATAAGAGAAAATCAAGTAAGGACAGGTAGGCATGCTTATTCTTAAGCTAACTACTCAGTTAAGACAGGAAACAATAATATAGGAATGAAAATGAGTGATGCCATGGAAGGAAAAGTGACCCATGTACACCCTCGTCACCGCAGTCTACGTAACAAAATCAGTATAAAAATGCCTAAGGGGAAGTCCCCAACACAGGGTTAAGCAAGCCACTTACCTTGACTGCGCTATCAACTCAATACCACGCTCTTGCCACGAGTATCCAACTCTGGCTGGCCCAAATCTAGTCAATTCGATTGCATAGTGTAAATATCATTTCAAGGAAACAAAATAGATAATACGCGAAATTAGGAAATTTTCCCAAAAAGTTCCCCGGGCCCATGTCTTCGAATCGGGTAAAAATTATATTTTCCGAGCACCCATTCACTCACGAGTCTAATCATATAAAAATCTTTCAAATCAGATGTCAAAAACCCACTCAAAACTCAATAATTCGGTCTATGAAGTTCATCCAATTTTTCCCGAATTTTCCACCCAAATTCGAATTTTAAAGACTAGATTTAAGTTAGGAATCATGGAAATTAATCTTAAGTTGGGTAGAAATCACTTACCCAAGTTACCCAGGTGCAAAAGCCTACAAAAATCGCCTCTCCCGAGCTCTCAAATTCGAAAATGGTGAAAATAACATAAACCCTCGGACTTGGGTCTTTAAAAGACTGCCCAAGTATTTCTTCTATGCGATCGCGTACAATGAGTCGCGATCGCGGTGAGCATTCACCCATGCGCCTAAAAACCTTCATCGCGATCGCGATTGCGTGACTGCGATCGCGGACCTTCACGACCCAGAGCTACGCAATCGCGGTTGGGGCCACGCGACCGCGTAGAACAAATATTCAAACTCCCCCAGACCAAGAATACCCTATGCGAACGCGGTCCAGGTCATGCGATCGCGAAGACCAAGATTCCAACACTGCGATCGCGGACCTCTTCTTGCGATGGTAGAGAACAAATCGAAGGACCTCTCACATTTACCTTACGCGATCGCGGGTGAAACCTTGCGATCGCAGAGAGCAAAATACTGATGTAGGAAAACCAAAAAACCAGCTACGACTATTAGGCCAAAAATGCCCGTTTGAACACCGGAAAAACACCCGAGGCCTCGGGACCTCAACCAAACCTGCCAACCAACCCAAATACTTCATTCAACCTTGGTCGAGCCTTAAAAACACACCTCATAACATGAAAATCATGAATTATGCATAGATTCAAGCCTAAGAACATATGAAATTTCTTGAATCCACACTCGATGCCGAATCACGTCTAAACTCGTCTGAATGACCTCAAATTTTGCACACATGTCATAAATGACATTACGGACCTGCTGTTACTTTCGAATTCCATTTCGAGTCTGATATCAAAAGTTCAACTATCGGCCGAACTCGTCAAAATTCTTACTTTCGCCAATTCAAGCATAAATCTACATCTGACCTCGAAAACACATTCCGAACATGCTCCTAACCCCGGAATCACCCAACGGAGCTAGCGGAGTCGACTGAATTCCATTACGGATCCGTCTTTACACAACTCTAGCTATGGCCTGATTTCAAAGGCTAAAATCCACATTTAAGGAATATGTGTCCAAAATCACTCTGAATTTTACCACTTAATACTCCGACAAGTTTCAATAACATAAATAGACATGGGAGAAGCAGTTATTAGGGGATCAGGGGGCTAACTCTCAAAACGACCGACCGGGTCATTAC
This sequence comes from Nicotiana knightiana, assembly GCA_005239525.1. NCBI lineage: Eukaryota > Viridiplantae > Streptophyta > Magnoliopsida > Solanales > Solanaceae > Nicotiana > Nicotiana knightiana. Next base: position 80,321 of record ML429209.1, on the reverse strand, counting down.
GTTCTCCCCCTCTTAAGAAAATTGTTCGTCCTCGTATGAGTATAGAAACATACCTGAAGTTGTTAAATGATGAGGGTACTGACTCCGCATGTCCTGCTCGGTCTCCCAAGTCGCCTCCTCGACCAGATGACCCTTCCACTGAACCTTGACTAAGGAAATATTCTTCGACCTGAGCTTTCTGACATGTCTGTCCAATATAGCTACAGGCTCCTCAACATATGATAGATCCTTGTCCAACTGGACTAAGCTGAAATCCAAAACATGATTCGGATCACCGTGATACTTCTGGAGCATGGAAACATGGAATACCGGATAAACTCCTTCTAGGTTAGGAAGCAAAGACAACTCATAAGCGATCTCCCCAACCCGCTGCAACATCTCAAAAGGGACAATGAACCCCGGACTCAGCTTACCCTTCTTCCCGAATCTCATGACGCCCTTCATAGGCGATACCCGAAGCAAAACCAGATCACCAACCATAAATGCCAAGTCACGAACCTTCCGGTTCGCATAACACTTCTGCCTGGACTAAGTTGTGCGAAGTCTTTCCTGAATCACCTTCACCTTGTCCAGGGCATCCTGAGCCAAGTCCATATCCAACAATTTGGCCTCGCCCGGCTCAAACCATCCCACTGGAGACCTACACCGCCTACCATGCAAATCCTCATACGGCGCCATCTGAATACTAGACTGGTAGCTGTTATTATAAGAAAACTCTACAAGAGGCAAGTATCGATCCCATGACCCTCCAAAATCTATTACACAGGCAAAGAGCATATCCTCGAGAATCTGAATCGTGCGCTCGAACTGCCCGTCGTCTGAGGGTGAAAAGTTATATTCAACTCTACCCTGGTGCCTAACTCCTACTGAACGGCTCTCCAGAATTGTGAAGTGAACTGTGTACCTCTGTCTGAAATGATAGATACTGGGATACCGTGGAGGCGAACAATCTTCTGATATAAATCTCAGCCAACCTCTCAGATGAATATGTAGTTAGCACTGGAATGAAATGGGATGATTTGGTCAGCCGATCCACAATGACCCAAATAACATCATGCTTCCTCAAAGTCCGAGGAAGTCCAGCCACAAAGTCCATGGTGATCCTCTCCCACTTCAACTCTGGAAGCTCAATCTGCTGAAGTAACCCTCCCGGTACTCTGATGCTCACATTTGACTTGCTGACAGTTGAGACATTTGGCTACAAACTCCACTATATCCTTCTTCATCCTTCGCCACCAATAGTGTTGTCTCAGATCCTGGTACATCTTCGCGGTACCCGGATGGATGGAATACCGCGAACTATGGGCCTCCTTAAGAATAAACTCCCGAAGCCCATCTACATTGGGCACAAAAATATGGCCTTGCATCCTCATCACACCATCATCACCTATGGTCACATCCCTGGAATCACCCCGCCGAACTCTATCCTGAAGGACCAGAAGGTAGGGATCATCATACTAGTGCTCTCGAATGCGGTCATAAAGAGAAGACCGAGCCACCACACAAGCTAAAACCCAACAAGGCTCCGAAAGGTTCAACCTCACAAAATGACTGGTTAAGGAATGAATATCTAAGGCTAAGGGCCTCTCAACTGCCGGAAGATATGACAAACTACCAAACTCTCCGCCCAGCGACTCAAGACGTTACCCACCGCATTGGCCTTCCCCAGGTGGTATAATATAGTGATGTCATAGTCCTTTAGCAACTCCAACCACCTAAGATGGCGCAAATTGAGATCCTTTTGCCTGAATATGTGTTGCAAACTCCGGTGATCCGTGAATATCTCACAGGGAACACCATATAAATAATGATGCCATATCTTTAGGGCGTGAACAATCGCTGCCAACTCGAGATCATGAACAGGGTAGTTTTTCTCATGCACCTTCAACTGCCTGGATGCGTAGGCAATCACCCTACCGTCCTGCATCAACACCTCTCCTAGGCCAATCCTCGAAGCATCATAATAGACTGTATAGGACCCTAAACCTGCGGGTAATACTAACACTGGAGCTGTAGTCAAGGATATATTGAGCTTCTGAAAGCTCTCCTCTCACTCCTCAGTCCATATAAAAGGTGCACCCTTCTGGGTCAGTCTGGTCATGGGCGCTGAAATAGATGAAAATCCCTCAACAAAACGGCGATAATACCCAGCCAAACCGAGGAACTGCAGATCTCAGTAGCTAAAGTCGATCTAGGCCAACTCTGCACCGCCTCTACCTTCTTCAGGTCTACCCTGATCCCATCTGAAGATACCACATGGCCTAGGAATGCCACAGAATCAAGCCAAAATTCACACTTAGAAAATTTGGCATACAACTTCTTCTCTCTCAAAGTATGAAGCACGGTCCTCAAGTGCTGCTCATGATCCTCCTAGGACCGAGAATATACCAGAATGTCATCAATGAACACGATGACGAAAGTATCAAAATAAGGCCGAAATACACTGTGCATCAGGTGCATGAAGGATGCTGGGGAATTGGTCAGCCCAAATGACATAACAAGGAACTCAGAGTGGCCATATCTGGTCCTGAAGGTAGTCTTCGGGATATCCGGCTCCCGATTCTTCAGCTGATGATAACCCGAACGCAGATCAATCTTGGAGAAAACCCTAGCATCCTGTAACTGGTCAAACAGATCATCAATGCGGGGCAATGGGTACATGTTCTTCACGGTCACCTTATTCAGCTGCCGGTAGTCAATACACATACACATCGAGCCATCCTTTTTCTTCACAAATAACATCGGAGCACCCCAAGGTGATACACTGGGCCGGATGAAACCTTTGTCAAGAAACTCCTGCAAATGCTCCTTCAACTCAGGAGGAGCCATGCGATAGGGAGGAATGGAAATGGGATGAGTTTCCCGCAATAAGTCAATGCCAAAATCAATGTCTCTATCAGGCGGCATGCCCAAAAATCAGCTGGAAAAACATCAGGATAATCCCTGACAACGGGGACTGACTCAACCGTAGGGGTCTCAACACTGACATCTCTCACATAAGCCAAATACGCATCACACCCCTACTCGACCATTCGCTGAGCCTTAAGGAAAGAAATGACTCTGCGGGAGTATACTCTAAGGAACCTGTCCACTCTAACCTCGGTAATCCTGGCATAACCAGCGTCACGGTCTTGGTGTGACAATCAAGAATAGCATAGTAGGGAGACATCCAGTCCATACCCAAAATAACATCGAAATCTACTATGCTGAGTAATAGTAAGTTCGCCCTTGTCTCAAAACCACTAGTAACAATCAAGCACGACCGATATACGCGGTCCACAACAAGAGAATCTCCCACAGGAGTAGAAACATATACGGGGGAACTCAAAGAATCTCTAGATATCCCCAAATGTGAAGCAAAGTAAGAAGATACATATGAGTACGTAGAACCTGAATCAAATAACACGGATGCATCCCTATGACAAATAGGGACAATACCTGTGATGACCGAATCTGAAGCAACGGCCTCTGAGCGGGCTGGAAGAGCATAATATCTGGCTTGGCTTCCCCCTCTACGGCGACCTCAACCTCCCCAACCTCCACCTCGAGCTGTCTGAGAAGGTGGGGTAGCAGCTGTGGCTGGAAGAATAGCTGGAGGACCCGGTGGAAGACGTGGAACCTGATAAGTTTGAGGTGGTGCAACCCTCCTAGCTCTGGGAAATCTCTGATCATATGACGAGGGTCACCATATCCAAAACAACCCCTCGGAGGACGTGGCGGTTGCTGCTGACTCTGAACTGGCCTGTTGGACTGGCCAACAATAGCAGCTCGAGCAGGAGGCATCTGAGATACTGGTGGTGCATAATAAGGCTCCTGAGGTCTAGGAGGAGCTGGAATACCACTGGCGGTTGGAAGAGTTGAATGAACGGGGCGACTCACAAAACCCTACCATAGCATGTTGCTGGTGCACGGGCTCCTGAAAAATGACCAGTCTCTCGAGACCTCTTGGCCTCTCTCTCCTCCCTGTCCCGGGCTAACATAGTCTCAATCCTACGGGCAATACTCACGGCCTACTGGTAAGTAATATAGGTCTCCAGCTCTCTGGCCATGCTGGTCCGAATACCGGGGTGGAGTCTCTCAATAAAGCGTCGAACCCTCTCTTTAACAGTGACAACCAAAGCTGGTGCAGGGCAAGGCAAATCACTGTAACGGACTGCATACTCTGACACAGTCATGGTACACTGGTGTAGCTGCTCAAACTCTGCACGCCAAGTATCCCTGAAGCTCTGAGGGACAAACTCAAGTAAGAACATCTCGGAGAACTGAACCCAAATAAGTGAGGCTGCCTCGTCCGGTCTACTCAGCTCAAAAGCAAGCCACCAATGATAAGCTTCTCCCCTCAGCTGGATAGCAGTGAAAGAAACCCCACTCGTCTCCACAATACCCATAGTGTGGAGAATGTGATGACACCCCTCAAGAAAACCCAGGGCATCATCCGAAGCTAGTCCACTGAACTCAGGTGGGTGGTACTTCTTGTACCTCTCAAGTCGGAGTTGCTTTGCCTCAGGAACAACTATCCTAGTCTCATGTTGATCTGGAGCTGCTGAGGGCATAGGAATATACTTTGGAACCTACCCAATACGAACCCTTTACTTCGGAGTACGGTCTGCGGGAGTCTGTGTCCCTCCCCCGGCCTGGGATGTAGCTGGAGCTATCAGAAGTAGTCCCGCCTGAGACAGAGTACTGAAGGCACTCAAAAAATGAGCCAATGTCTCCTGGAGGGCTGGAGTAATAGTAGGGACCTCCTGTACCCCTCCAACTGTGGCTGATGGGGGATCCTCTGTCTTTTCTCTCGCCGGTGCTCGGGCTACACCGCGTGCTTGTCTTCTGCCTCGGCCCCGGCCCCTGCCTCTGACGGCTCTGACCGGGGGCTCGGGTGCCTGATCATCACTACGTCCGGTACGGGTATGAACCATCTGTAAGCAAGAATAGAATAATGTTTAGCAACAATGACCCGTGTACGCCCTCGTCACCGCACGTACACGACGTCTACGTAACAAAATCGGTATAAAAATGCCTAAGGGGAAGTCCAACACAGGGTTAGGCAAGCCACTTACCTTGACTGTGCTATCAAATCAATACCACGCTCTTGCCACGAGTATCCAACTCCGGCTGGCCCAAATCTAGTCAATTCGACTACATAGTGTAAATATCATTTCAAAGAAACAAAATAGCTAATATGCGAAATTAGGAAATTTACCCAAAAAGTCCCTCGGGCCCACGTCTCTGAATCGGGTAAAAATTGTATTTTACGGACACCCATTCACTCACGAGTCTAATCATATAAAAATCTTTCAAATCGGATGTCAAAAACCCACTCTAAACTCAATAATTCGGTCTATGAAGTTCATCCAATTTTTCCCGAATTTTCCACCCAAATTCGAATTTTAAAGACTAGATTTAAGTTAGGAATCATGGAAATTAATCTTAAGTTGGGGAAATCACTTACCCAAGTTAGCCAGGTGCAAAAGCCTCCAAAAATCGCCTCTCCCGAGCTCTCAAATTCGAAAATGGTGAAAATAACATAAACCCTCGGACTTGGGTCTTTAAAAGACTGCCCAAGTATTTCTTCTATGCGATCGCGTACAATGAGTCGCGATCGCAGTGAGCATTCACCCACGCGCCTAAAAACCTTCATCGCGATCGCGATTGCGTGACTGCGATCGTGGACCTTCACGACCCAGAGCTACGCGATCGCGGTTGGGGCCACGCGACCGCGTAGAACAAATATTCAAACTCCCCCAGACCAAGAATACTCTATGCGAACGCGGTCTAGGTCATGCGATCGCGAAGACCAAGATTCCAATACACTGCGATCGCGGACCTCTTCTTGCGATCGCAGAGAACAAATCGTATGACCTCTCACATTTACCTTACGCGATCGCGGGTGAAACCTTGCGATTGCAGAGAGCAAAATACTGCTGTAGGAAAACCAGCTACGATTATTAGGCCAAAAATGCTCGTTTGAACACGCGAAACACACCCGAGGCCCTCGGGACCTCAATTAAACCTACCAAGCAACCCTAATACTTCATTCAAACTTGGTCGAGCCTTAAAAACACACCTCATAACATCAAAATCATGAATTATCCATAGATTCAAGCCTAAGAACATATGAAATTTCTAGAATCCACATCCGATGCCGAATCACGTCTAAACTTGTCCGAATGACCTCAAATTTTGCACACAGGTCATAAATGACATTACGGACCTGCTTTCACTTTCGGAATTCCATTCTTAGTCCGATATCAAAATTTCACCTAGCCGAAATCGCCGAAATTCTAACTTTCGCCAATTCAAGCCTAAATCTACAACCGACCTCGAAAACACATTCCGAACACGCTCCTAACTGCGGAATCACCCAACAGAGCTACCGGAGTCAATGAAATTCTATTCCGAATCTGTCTTCACACAGCTCTAGCTACGGCCTGATTTTAAAGGCTAAAATCCACATTTAAGGACTATGTGTCCAAAATCACTCCGAATTTTACCACTCAATAATCCGACAAGTTTCAATAACATAAATAGACATGGGAGAAGCAGTTGTTAGGGGATCGGGGCGCTAACTCTCAAAACGACCGACCGGGTCGTTACAGATTAATAGCAACCTAAACAAACGACTAAGTACCTTATTCTAAAATATTAAGCAACGACCAACATTAAAGAATATTGATGAAAGTAAACTCAAACTAACGATCATGAATTAACAATCAATTTAAAACAGAAATTTAAATTAAAACCTAAACTTAAATGAAAAAAAATAGAAATTACGAAAAAGGGGAAAAGATTAGGGTGCGACCTTATACCAAACTCCGAGACATTCGACGTCGAATCGAGCAATGAGACGATGCCGAGGATGCCAAGTGGTAGCTGTCCAACCCCGAGGTGCATGTTTCTTTTTAGCAGATGCTAAACCGATAGATTTCGGCATCTTGCCAAAAGGAAACAAGTGCCTTTGGTCGAAAAAGAAAAAGAAAAAAAATGGAGAAGTAGGGGCGGCAGAGGCAGCGGGCAGTGGGGTGGTCGATGGTGGTGGTGCGATTTTTTGGGGGTGAAATGGGTAGGAAAGGATACATCTCGAGGAGATCTATCCGTTTATGTATGTATTTTGGGGTGTGGAGGATTAGGTCTCGCCGGATTTAGAAGGAGCTCTAGGGTTTGGGTTTATGGGTTAAAAATGAGGCAAAATGTCTAATTCTCTAACTTTATATATTAAATGGAAGATTAAATCAAGGCCATTGGATTGAAGAAGATCTGATGGTTAGGATTGACCCTCTGTGACTTAAACAAAACGACGTAGTTTGGGTATAAAACTACATCGTTTAAACACTATCCTGGCAGCCATTTAAATGGCATTGAAATTGCACTCTTAGCCATCTAACCATTTCAATTTTAGTCCATTTTCCCTTAACCTTACTTGCTAAACTGAATTTACACTAATTAATTAAATAACTTATGCAAATGATCGATTAATGAGATTAATTCACCAATTGAACAGTTAGTTAATTCCTAAATGCACAAATGAAGAAAGAACTAATATTTTTTTTGTTGGTATTTTTATGATAGGAAATATGAAATTAAAGACACAAAAAATGATAAAAAAATTAAAATAACAAAGCACTAATGACTTTAGGAGGTGTTAAAATAGTGCAAAAATTAGGTGTTCCCAGTAACTAAAAGTGCTCCAAAACCTAATCGATAAGCAACTACATACTACTTCCTCCAGTCCACAATAAGTGACCATTTTGATTTTTTATTTTGGTCCAAAATAAATGTCCATATATATAATCAAGAAAAATTCAATATTTTTTTCAAAATTACCCTTATGTACATATCACTAAAAAGTCATTTACTCCTCACATTTGAGAAGAGAAGTAAGTGCTGATATAACTATGCTGCAATATTTAATTAAGGGTAGTTTAGTCATACTAACTATTTTTGTCTAGAATTTAGTATTTTCTTAATGGGTGTGCTCAACGCAAATAAGTCTCTTATTGTGGACTGAAGGTAGTACATAGTAAACTATCCACATCGAATATTTATACTAAGCCAATGGATGTAGAATATATATCTTATAAAGACACTGTTTAGCACTTAATCATAGTTAAAGTGATACTCCCTCCGTTCCAATTTATGTGAACCTGTTTGATTGGGCACAAACTTTAAGAAGAAATGAAGATTTTGAAATTGGTGGCCCTAAACAAGTCAAAAAGGAGCCCAGAATATTTGTGTGGTTATAAAAGCTTCTAAGGGTAGAATTGAAAGTTTAAGCTAAATTATTTTTAAATTTAGAAAGGGGTCATTATTTTTGGAACGTACCAAAAAGGAAATAGGTTCACATAAACTGGAACAGAGGGAATATATATTTTCAGTTTGATTTGTAAATTTTTAAGGTGGATTATTTAGTTGGTATAAACATATTGTGATGACCCAAAGGGTCATCTTATGAATTAAGACACTATTCTAGGCTCATTAGCCTTAAAAATATAAATTTTAGTTACCTCAATTTGTGTGCACAGTCTAGGCGTGAAACCAGAAAGCTTTTATGTGAAAATATGAGAAATAATAATTTTGGAATTTAAAATTTGGTCTTAGTTGAATTCGGTCGACATTTTGAGAAAATGGACTCGGATCTGTGTTCCGACGATCCCGTGAGGTCCACAGTAAAATATGAGACTTGGATGTATGCCCAGAATTGAATTTTGAGGTCCCTAGTCTTAGAAATCAATTTTTGAAGAAAATTGTTTAGCTGGATTATTAAGGAAATAAAGAAATGAACTAATGTGTGAAATCGTTGGTATCGGGCCCGTATTTTGTTTCCAGAGCTCGGTACAAGTTAGTTATGATATTTAAGTCTTATCTGTGAATTTTGGTGGGAATCAGAGTTGATTTGACGTGATTCGAACGTCCGGTTGAGAAATTGTGAAATTGAAGTGTTCTAGAGGAAAATCATGAGTTTGAGGTTAAATTCGTAGTTTTGATGTTATTTTGATGATTTGATCGCACGAGCAAGTCCGTATGATATTTTTAGACTTGTGTGCATGCTTGGTTTAGAGCCCCGAGGGATCGGGTGAGTTTCGGGTAGGCTATGGAGTGATTAGAACTTAGAAATCTCAGTTGTGCATCTGGGGTCTCTCACCAGTTCTCTGATCTCGCAATTGCTAAGTCAATAGACCCGGGAACTGCGACATTTTTGTCGCAAATGCGAAGAAGGTCTGGGAAGTCCATCCTCGCAAATGCGAGTTTTTGGCCGCAAATGCGAAGGCCTTCAGATGTCGCAAATGCGACATATATGTCGCAAATGCGAAGGCAGCAGGATTTCAAAGGGTTCTTAATTGCGAACCCCTGATCGCAATTGCGATAACTGCAGCCTGTTAAGTGAGATTTTTGACGGGATTTTCACCCATGTTTCAATTCTCTCAAACCCTAAACTTCTACAGACAATTTTTCAAAGACTCAAACTTCTCCAGTTCATTGGTAAGTTATCTCTAACTAATTCCTTTCAATCCTTAACAACTTTTAACAAGATTTCAACCTAGAATCTAGAGTTTCATGGTAAAAATTGATATTTTTGGGTAGAACTTAAGAATTTCGAAATTTGGGAATTTAGACCTCGAATTAAGGTTGGATTCCAAAACCAATTGTATATCCAGGCCCGGGGGAGAATGGGTAAACGGGTTTTGGTCCAAACCGCGAGTTTAGACCAAGCGGACCCAAGGTCGATTTTTGTCTTTTGATAGGGAAACATAGAAAAACCATAATTTTTCATTAAAGTTAATGCCTTTAGCAATAATTAATGATATTGAATCAATTGTGATTAGATTCTAGCGGGTTAGAGGCAAATTTTAAAGGAAAAGATGTGCTTGAGCAGTGAATTGCTTATGAAATTGAGGTAAGTGTTTGGTTTAACCTTCACTTGAGGGAATAGGAATCCCAACTTAAATGCTATGTGTAATTGCATGTGAGTAGTTTATAGGTGAGGTGACGAGTATCTATGCACCACCAAATTATCTTTGAACATGATCCCTTCCATGTTTCCAATTTATTTGATCCCTGACTTAATTGTTTTATGATCGTTGATGTCCCCATGTCTACTTGTTTTCGTCAACTTGTTGTTAAGTATTGTTTCAAGTATTTTGGAAGTGTTGGTTGTTCCCTTGGCTTTATTGTGATACATAAAAGGGTGAGCTGGTTGACAGTGTTTTACTATATATTTCGGTTGGTTTCATTGTGAAATGATAATTGATGAAGTTTATGAATAATACAGCTTTCTGTTTACAATTGTTGAGACATAAATATTGTGAAAGGCTTTGACCTAAATTGTGAAATCTTTTTATAAATAAAGAGATGTGATTGTCTGGTGGGAGCAAGTTGCACGCCGCAATAAGGAGTGATAAGAGTGGACAGGTAGGATCGGGTTGCACGCCGCAACGGGAGAAATTTAAGGGATATATATAGGGAGGAGCAATAAGGGTGGACAAGTGGGAGAAGGTTGCGCACCGCAACAATGAGAAATAAGGGAGGATATTCATGTCTTACTGATTTTTAAACATAAAGATTGGAATACTCATTGTTTAATCGTTGTCATTTCATATTCTGCACTTACGGTTATTTTAAATTGAAACTTGGAAATTTTCGTGAGGATTGGTTATAACTGAGATCAGAAAAAGTTAACAGAGTTATTTTATTAATTGTTGCAAGTACTGTTTAATTTGTTATTATTCCCTTCTTGCTTTATTATCCATGTTATGTTATAAATGCCCCGCCGTTGCCTCGTCACTACTTCATCGAGGTTAGGCTCGGCACTTACCAGTACATGGGGTCGATTGTACTGATACTGCACTCTGCACTTCTTGTGCAGATCCAGGTTCCGGTCATAGCTGATTATAGCCGGTCACACAGAGACACGAGGTAGATCCGCTGGTGTCCGTAGATTCCTGGAGTCTTCCCTTTATTAATTAGATTGTTGTTTTAATTCATTCAAAATAGAGATATATTTCTTTCAGCCAAATACTTGTAGTATTCTTAGTAGTTCGTGAATTGTGACATCAGACCCTGTGTAGTTCAATATTAGCATTAGTTTCGTGGTTTCGTTTCAGTACCTAATTATTATTGATATCATTTGTTGAATAGTAATAGATTTCACATTCATTTTAAACTGTTTACTTATGTTTAAATAAATTTTTAAAAGAATAGGGTTAGCTAAATTCTAACATTGGCTTGCCTAGCAAGTATATGTTAGGCGCTATCACGATCCTGAGAATTGGAAATTTGGGTCGTAACACATATGGTGCATGCAAGTATTTATTATATATATGCTTGTAGATACCTTTACATATGCATTTAATTCTTTTTATTAATTATGTAAACCCAAGCTGCATTGGCTTACATAATGACACCAAAAGAAGTAGTTTCGTTTGCGTTGGTCGCGTGTGTACTTAACTACTTATTACTCCCTCCGTTTACTTTTACTTGGCAGTTATAGTAAAAATAAACTTGTCACTTTACGCATATCAAGAGTAGATAACATTTTTTTCCCTGTTATATCATATTATTTATTACTCATTTCAAATCATTTTCTCAAATCCAATAAAATATGCATCAATTAATATGGGTATCATGATAAATTATGCACTTCATTTATTATTTCTTAATGAGCGTGAAAAGTCAAAACGTGTCAAGTAAAAGTGAACGGACGGAGTAGTTCCAAGAAAGCGGTCATTCGTAACAGATCACTAATAATGTACTTGCATTTTTCTTTTTTTCTTTGTCAAGCTTAGTTGGTATTCAGTTTATTGATTGCGTGTATAACCTATGCTTTTCAAAACGTTGGTGAATTATTTATTTTGTATTCCATCTTTTTTTCTGAAAAATACAGCCCCTACTATTAGTCACCTATGGAGATATATATTTGGTATTGAATCGATCCAACATTTTGTTCAGCAGCTATTTTCCCACGATAAACCTTTCAGGTAGCTTCTGTAAGAGTTGTGCTATATCACGAACTCTATGATATATATATATCTTGGTTGTATCTCCTATCCTATTTAAAGGAGTATATTCTTATGAAGTAATGTGAGTGAATGAAATCAATTGTTTCTACAGTGCCTCATGTGTTTCTATATGCATATGAGCAAAGCATCCTGATGAATGTCGTATATTTTTGTAATGAAAACAATGTGAAAACGAAAATTGATCCATAATGTGTATTATATTGCAATTCCCTTAAAGGAGACCGCTAAGTCCCAACTCACAGACACAAAGCTTCGACGTAAAATATTACCCATGCACCATAAATAAAAACTCGAGCACCTATGTGCAACCTGATTGTATACTCTAATCTTAAGGCTAAATCCCTAGGACAGTAGACTTCAAAATCGATGGCCTATATGTTTCCTTGTGATTCGTCTCCAAATTGCCAGTTGGTTAAGTCAAATTGAGTCTCTTCTGGGTTGAAGCTTTGAGACCCTGAAATCCCTTGTGCATACCCTGAATACTGTACTTCCATTATTTCATTTCCTGTTGCTTGAACTCCTGAATACTGCATATTCATTATTTCATTTCCCGTTGCTTGGAACCCTGAATACTGTACTTCGGTTATTTCATGTTCCGCTGCTTGAAACCCTGAATATTGTACATCCATTATTCCATTTCCCGTTGCTTGAACCCCTGAATACTGCACACCCATTATTTCATTTCCCATTGCTTGAACCCCTGAATACTGCACATCCGTTATTTCATTTCCCAGTGCTTGAAACCCTGAATGCTGCACATCCGTTATTTCATTGCCCATTGCTTGAAACCCTGAAGACTGTAAATGCGTTATTTGATCATTTCCCGTTGCTTGAACCCCTGAATACTGTACCTCCGTTATTCCATTTTTTGCTGCTTGAAACCCTGAATACTGTACATCCATTATTCTATTTCCCCTTGCTTGAACCCCTGCATATTGCACACCTGTTATTTCATTCACCGTTGCTTGAACCCCTGAATACTGCACGTCCGTTATTTCATTTCCCATTGCTTGAAATCCTGAAGACTGTAAATACGTTATTTGATCATTTCCCGTTGCTTGAAACCCTGAATACTGTGCATCCATTATTTCATTTCCCGTCCCCATTGCGTAATATCCCCCCTGCTGTAGTTGAGCTCCATATTCATTTCCCAATGAAATCCCTTGTGCATAACCCCAGCTTTGACTGTTTTCAGTAGAATAATAACCTGTGCTTTGATTGGTCATGCTTTGTCCACCTGCAATGCTTGAATTGACCTTTTGACACAACAAAAGATTGAAAGTTAGTTCCCATAATTAAAGCTGCAGTTCATCAGCCAAAGTATTTATTACTACTTGCTATTATTGTAAAAGTACTAGGGGTCAAGATGTGTTGCAACACATCTCAGATCAACTGTCTAGAAATTATTGTTTAAGATTAGTTCTAGCGGGGAAATTACTACTCCCTTTATCCCAATTTATGTAGTACAGTTCGGATTTTGAGAGTTAAACTTTTTAATTTTGAAGAATTTGGACATAAAATCTTTAAAAATTTTAAAATAAATTTTATATATTTGAAAAGAACGTAAAAATTACTATAGATCATAACAATTAACAATTTGAAAGTAAGGCATATGAAAAGTTTGCGATCAAAGAAAAATTAATTTTGATTCTTAAAGTTCAAATGATGCTACATAAGTTGGGACAGATTAAGAGAGTAATAGTTGCAGTATATATCAAGTAGAGCTTCCCAATTGGTTAGAGCATCTGCGCCTTTGACTTAAACCATTACAAAGAATAGGGAGTGTCTTTTTACATTCGTTATGACTATTTTTACGTGTCTTATTTTTCAAGTAACTCATTACAACCAATTATCTCTAATTATTCTTTAATAACCTAATAGTGTAGGAAGTTCTTTTATACTATCTAATATGTAGAAGTTATACTCTTCGAATATTCGAATGGTCTAGTGAACATCACCCACTTTTGACAATTACATAATTCTACAAAAGATAAGCATAGTTTTACCTCGTTGGCAATGATAGCAGGAGAATTTTGGAAGTTTTGATTTGCTAGGTTCTGCAGCATTGAATGGTTATCCTTTTTTGAACTTGTTTCTCCAATCAAATCTTGTCCATTAGAGTTTCTCTTCTCAATTTCAGCAACTTGAGGGGAGAGGGATCTCTTTTCCAGGTTGTTCCATATTTGTCTATGAATATTGGAGGAGCCAGTATAATAACTAGCTAATCCTATGTTGCAGTAGATAAAAGAAATTACAATATATGTAAATAGTGTAAAAAACTTGATTTGGATAAAGTAAAGGAAACAAAGATAAAGCAAAATAAAGGAATAACTTCCATCCAATGGAATTTAGAGTGTGTTTGGTGAGAGAAAAGTCATTTTCCATGGAGTATGTTTTTCTAGAAAATGTATTCCATGAAATATTTTCATGGAAAACATCCTCTAGTATTTGATTGGTGAGTGAAAAATATTTTCAAAGAGATATATACTCCTATTAAAGATTCGTAAAATAGTACTAGCAAATTGAAGGTTTTGATTACATGTTTTAGTATTAAAGATAATAAAAAAGGTCTAACTGTTAATTAATAGAGTAAGTGATGTAAGTTAAAAATTAGGATACTAGTAAGAAAATGACTTCCATTCACAAGTGAGGGAAGTCATTTTTTTTTTTTTTTTTTTATGAAAAACAATTTCTTGAAAGTATAGTACCAGTAACACCAAATATTTATTTTCTCATGAAAAATATTTTCTTACAAATTAACTTCCGTCAATCCGTCACAACAACCACACCCATAAAGTAAGGAAGTATAGTACCTGTCTTTCTTTTAATCTCCCTGCGTTGATGTTTCCATAGTTTACCAATATCACAAACGACGCTCCCGTCTGTAGCTTGTGATCTATTGAAGGTTGGCTCTGAACTGCTTTAAGAAAACCAAAGAAATAAAAAAAAATGAGACTAGGTTACATTGAGCATTATTCTTGAAATTCATGTGTATATGCTTTGAATCAGTAGTGCTCACAATCACTACTAAAAATGCAAGTCCCAGACGACGGAATATAACCAACATATTAAGAGAAAATACGAGTATAAAATGATCGCTTAATATATTTGGTGTCGCGTGTAGACTTCTATTGTTACATATACTAAAATTATATACGATGGTTGAAAAAAATGTACGTATATAAAAAGTTTAATAATGGTATGATTTATGGCTCTGGTTGAAACATGGGAGATACAGTATTATAACTCATGTAGTTTACAAATCAACATATATATGAATAGAAAGGGAAGCTAGTTTTCGGGAATAAAAGAGATAGAAACATGCCTATTTGATCCTTGGTTGTTTGAAATTTGTCTCCCAAATGGTTGGTACCTTGAGCTTGTCTGATTAGACGATCTTCTTATAGGACCGCCACTTGAACTGCTATAGTAATTAACAAGCCAAAATGATAAGAACAAACTGCTTATTTAGTTGAGTAAATGTATAAATGTATAATGTACAATTTTCATACCTCAAAATTAGAACTTATGACCGTCTAGAATTAAAATATAAGATGCTGGAACAAAAATATTATATTTTGGAAATTAAAGAGTTAAGAATATTAACCTGCTAATTGTCTTTTGTGGCAATGCAACCTGAAGGTGGTTGTCAAAGGAATTCAAAACTCCATAGCGACTCTCATCATCTTTATGAGTTGTGCGAGTCCCCAAGTAAGCATTCCATGTCGTTTTTCCAGTGCCAATTCCCAGCAGGTTACAGTTTGAAATTCCATAAGGAGTATTAGTACTGATCAACTTTGACTTCATGTGCTCACTCTTTTTCTTCTCCAGTGTTGGAAGTCTTGGAAAAGTTGTGTTGAGGATCAAGTTATTGGTTTTTGGGGTTTGTTTCTCCTTCCAAGAATTGATCTTAAAAGGCTGAATATTGGTCATCTTTGGCCTCAAGAAGTCACTTTCTTTCTTCTCCGAAACTGGAATGGTTGTCATAGGTGGATTGAGGATCATGTCATTGGTTTTTGGGGTTTCTTGCTCCCTCCTAGTACTTGTCCCAAAAGGATAATCACTGGTGTATTTTGAATTCATGAAGTTTCTTTCTTTCGCCTTCAACAAACATGGAATTGTTGGCATCGGTTGTTGGAGTATCAGGCCATTGGTTTTTGGCTTTTCTTGCTCCTCCGAAATTGGTTCTTTTGGCATTGATTGGTTGGTGATCGAGTCATTGGTTTTAGGGCTTTGTTGCTCCTCCAAAATTAGAATTGTTGGCATAGGTTGTTGGAGGATCATGGCATTGGTACTAGGGTTTTCTTGCTCCTCCAAAATTGGAGTTTTTGGCATAGGTTGTTGGAGGATTATAGCATTGGTACTAGGGTTTTCTTGCTCTATCCCATCACCATTACTTGTGATTTCTCCTCCTTCCTCTTGCAGCAAGACAACATTGTTTGTTCCCATAGAAAAAATATGAGACAATGAATAGTCATCTTGCACTTCAAGGGTATTTTGATGATCACTTGGAGCACCAATTTCTATTGGATTCTGATGATTTGGAACAACATTTTCTATTAAACTGCTAGGAGCATTATTGGTGGGTGGCTGGTGTTCAAGAAGATCAAATAATTCTGACATGTCTATATTTTCAGGAAAATCAAATAGATTATCCATTGGCATAGTAGACGAAAAACCTTGAGTTCCATAATTATTAAAATAATGGTCACCAGAATTGTGGTCACCATTTGGAAGTTCAGCCATGTTTATCAGTGGATATATATAAAAACAAAAGGTTCCTGCATGAACAAGTTCATTAATCACGAGATCAACATTAATTGAAATCGTATGCGATCTAAGAGTGTTAATTATTTTAAAACGAAGAATTTTGTTCCTTTTTCCTTTATATCAACAAACAGGAAATGATAAAATCATTCTCAAACCATTAAAAGAATAAAACACATCCAGTCGGTAAAATAAGGAAATGAAATCATCTATGCAGCAAGATATATGATAACAATTTAATCTAATTAAGCATGTCTAAGAAGTAGCGTGTTTAACAGGAAAAAAACAAACGGAATTTTCACGAACAACAACTGATTGTTCATTAATTTCAGATATAATCAAACTGAGTTCGACTATATTTCTCTTTTATCACTTGAATTTTGGATTTGCACATTCTATATCATGTAACTTTATCATCTTGCAATAGACAAAAACACATAAAGAAAGAATCTAATTAATTTCTATGAACATAATAAAAACAACATACAAAAAAAAGACAGAAATAAAAAATAAAGAAAGACAAAAAGAAAAAAAGAAAGAACTCACACTTTATTCCGAGAAGCAAATGATTGAATTTTCTCTTGAAAGACAAAATAAAATTTGCTGTTGTGGTGTTACTTATACAACGACACTGATCTGGATAGATATGTTCAGAAACTTCTTGATATTTACTAAATCTTAATCAGATTTTAGATTCCATATTTGGATGAAATTTTGAAACACTAATATGTCTAAAGAAAAGCCCGCTAAACTCTTTTTTTGGTAACTTCAGTATGGTGAGATATTGATAGTCTGAATAGGAAAAATAACTAATATATGACTTAGTAGGACTTGACTGGATATGATCAAACTCCAACCGTCACTTCCCTGTCCCTCTATTTCAACAATATGTATATATGTCCAATAACTGATGGTTTGAAAATCAGAAAATTACATTAATATATTATTTAAATATATTTCGATTTAGATAAAAATATTGATCTACGAAAATAATTCCGAGTTCGAGAAAAATAGGGTGTAAGTGTGATATTTTCATGTGATGTGGATGAGCAATGAGAATGCGTTCTTTATTATAAACAACCACCAAAGTTTTCTGTTAATATTTATAGGTTAAATTCACGTAGATTACTGAACTTTATATACTATAATAATAAAATTACAATGTTTTTTTATTGTCATATTAAAGTAACTAAATTATGGGGTGAAAAATTATAGTCATCAAATTTACTTTAAAAATGACTTGAAACCTCCTCCTCCAACTTTGAATAAAAAGAAAGTAAAACGACAAAAAAATTTCTCTCTCTAGAACATGAGCTCTTCTCTCAGCAGCAGCTGATATGGCGAGGAAAGCAAAATCTGGAGGAGGAAGGAGTACAATACAACTCAATACAATCGGAAAAGACCCAAAAAGAGTACCACAGTCATTTGAGGCAAGGAAATTTCGAAATGTCAATGCAATTCAAGGCAGAGCTCCATTAGATTTGGAGAGAACACTGGCGTCAACATCAACAATGGTGGAGAGAACGCCGATAATGAAATCATGGGCAGATCAAACGGAGGATGAGGTCAGTGAATCGGAATCAATTGGGAAACAAAGCCGGGCAAAAACACCAAAAATAGGGGAAATTGGAGTGGAATTATAGAAAAAGGGGAAAATAGTGAAGGATACGACCTGACAGGAAAGGAAGGGGAACAAGTGAGAGGAAATGTGAAAATCACAATGGAAAATATAAAGGACGAGATAATCTACTGGAAATCTGCAGTAATTTGCTATGTCTTAGGGTCAAATCCCCCACAAACAGTTATGGAAGGATACTTCAAAAGAGTATGGGCATCACCGGGAATTGATAAAATTGCTCAGGTGAACAGAGGTGTATTCATAGTAAGGTTTCATTCACTGGAGAATAAGGAGAAGGTGGTGGAGGAAGGAATTAGAATGTTTGATAAAAAGCCAATGGTGGTTAAACCATGGAGACCGGACATCAAATTTGACAAGCAGGTGGTTGACAAAATTCATGTGTGGATTCGATTAATGAATTTGGATATCAAGTACTGGGGACAAAATGCCCTAACAAAAATTGTAGAAATGATAGGCAACCCATTGAAAGCAGATAGAGCAACAACACAAAAGCAGAGGCTACAATTTGCAAGAATTTTGGTAGAAGTTGAGCCAGATCAGAAATATCCAGACATAGNTTCCGGGTGGACATGCTTGGGTTTGCAACGAGCATACCATTTCCTGGAGTGTGGTGGTATGCTATTGACACCATATTCTCTTTGACCAAGGGGTTAATGCCTCATAGCAGCTACAACAGCTACTGCTTCCTCACCAGTCATGCTAGAAGTAGCATCTCCTCCTTTTCTTTTCTTTTGAGCTGGTGAGGGTTTCGATTTGGTTGTCGGCGTGGCTGAAGATGTGGCCTTTCCCTTGCCGGTTGCTTTTCTTGAGAACATTGTCTTACCTGGCGTTATTTATCAGTAGTGAATTAGTGTCACAAAGTATATACTATATGTTGTTGCACTTAGAGAAAGTTACTAAGACTTCACCTCGGCAAGTGTATGACAATTCACGCACATTGCTACCTATTAGCTTCTTATGATCCACTTTTTCATTTAAACTTTCTAAAAATTCAAGATGTACGGTGCTAGTGGTGTTTTTCCCGGAGACTCGGGCTCCATATGGGACGCGTATTGCCATTGAGGCATTACATCGAGCACTTGGCCGGCACAATTTCCATGCGAGCTCTTATGGAATGGAGGGATTTCCTCATGTACCCAAATCACTTTGGGGTTCCATAATACCACTTACATTCACCATTTCAGCTCATTCCTAAAGGGTTTCGGGATTTTGGGATGCATAACACCATATAACACATTGCAAGAACTTCATAAACCCATAAACTCAAGGATAAACGTTTCACCAGCTCAGATTCGAGTGAGTAAAGCATAGGGTTAGAATCATACCTTAAGTCTTGATGAGTGTTAGCCGGATGAAGTGTACCCCTAATTTTTTTTTTCTTTTCCTGTGCAGATCTTGTGTGTGTGTGGGTGATAATGGGATGTTAATCTGTGATTTTTATGAAGTGAAGATGACTGTGCCAAACTATTTGCTTTGATGTGGGTGTGAGAGACAATGAGTGTGTAGGTGTGTGCTT